>CAEFZP010002191.1:0-39610 GCA_903064625.1 Mallotus villosus
GGCTCTCGTTCACCACCGCCCGGTTCTGGATACGCTTGGCCCTGTGGAGGGAGGGACCCGGGGGGAGGGAGGGACTGAGGTTAGGTGTGTTAGGGTACGGGGGAGACTGGGGTTAAGGTTAGGGTACGGGGGAGACTGGGGTTAAGGTTAGGGTACGGGGGAGACTGGGGTTAGGTGTTCCTGCCCACCTGTCGGCGTAGCGCAGCGTGGAGAGAGACTCCTCGTAGCAGATATCAGCTGGGCTCAGCGTGGCAATCTGAGGACCAGACCAGACCATCACTACACCTCCACCCAGACCATCACTACACCTCCACCCAGACCTCACTACACCTCCACCCAGACCATCACTACACCTCCACCCAGACCATCACTACACCTCCACCCAGACCATCACTACACCTCCACCCAGACCATCACTACACCTCCACCCAGACCATCACTACACCTCCACCCAGACCATCACTACACCTCCACCCAGAGTGTGAGTGTGACGACATGAGGAGTGTGTGAGCGTGACAACATGAGGAGTGTGTGAGCTTGACAACATGAGGAGTGTGTGAGCGTGAGAGACGTGAGGAGTGTGTGAGCGTGACAACATGAGGAGTGTGTGAGCGTGACAACATGAGGAGTGTGTGAGCGTGACAACATGAGGAGTGTGTGAGCGTGACAACATGAGGAGTGTGTGAGCGTGACAACATGAGGAGTGTGTGAGCGTGACAACATGAGGAGTGTGTGAGCGTGAGAGACGTGAGGAGTGTGTGAGCGTGACAACATGAGGAGTGTGTGAGCGTGACAACATGAGGAGTGTGTGAGCGTGAGAGACGTGAGGAGTGTGTGAGCGTGACAACATGAGGAGTGTGTGAGTGTGACGACATGAGGAGTGTGTGAGCGTGACAACATGAGGAGTGTGTGAGCGTGAGAGACGTGAGGAGTGTGTGAGCGTGACAACATGAGGAGTGTGTGAGCGTGACAACATGAGGAGTGTGTGAGCGTGAGAGACGTGAGGAGTGTGTGAGCGTGACAACATGAGGAGTGTGTGAGCGTGACAACGTGAGGAGTGTGTGAGCGTGACAACATGAGGAGTGTGTGAGCGTGAGAGACGTGAGGAGTGTGTGAGCGTGACAACATGAGGAGTGTGTGGGCGTGACAACATGAGGAGTGTGTGAGCGTGAGAGACGTGAGGAGTGTGTGAGCGTGACAACATGAGGAGTGTGTGAGCGTGACAACATGAGGAGTGTGTGAGTGTGAGAGACGTGCCATGACGGTGCGGCTGTTGCCCCCCAGGGCTGCCTGCAGCAGCTTGGTGAGGACAGAGTCTCTGTACGGGACGTGGACCCCCCTCCTGCCCAGCGCCACGTCTGCCAGGGCACTGAGGGGAGAGGGAGGAGGAGGAGATAAGGGAGGAGGAGATAAGGGAGGAGGAGATAAGGGAGGAGGAGATAAGGGAGGAGGAGATAAGGTATGAGGAGATAAGGGATGAGGAGATAAGGGATGAGGAGATAAGGGAGGAGGAGATAAGGGAGGAGGAGATAAGGTATGAGGAGATAAGGACATAATACAGTCATCAGCGTATCACAGATCAGGAGTGTTCTAACCACCTCATCCATCACACATCCCTGACCGACCCCTGACCCTGGCTGACCCCTGACCTGATGACGTTGCCCAGGGTGGTGAGGCTGAGGTTGATGGCGGTGCCCTCCTTCAGACGGTCGGCCTCGGAGCCAGAGCTGCGCTGCCTCTCACTGCCAGCCAGGTCCACCAGGCTGATGAAGGACTGCTTGGTGATGCTCTCCCTGGAGAAGATCTATGGGGGGGGGGAGATGAGCCTGGGGTCAGAGGTCACCAGATTGAGCTGGAGGGTGATGACCATGTGGTGTGTGTTACCTGTTTGAGCTGGAGAGTGATGACCATGTGGTCACCTGTTTGAGCTGGAGGGTGATGACCATGTGGTGTGTGTGACTGGGGTCACCTGTTTGAGCTGGAGGGTGATGACCATGTGGTGTGTGTGACTGGGGTCACCTGTTTGAGCTGGAGGGTGATGACCATGTGGTCACCTGTTTGAGCTGGAGGGTGATGACCATGTGGTGTGTGTTACCTGTTTGAGCTGGAGGGTGATGACCATGTGGTGTGTGTTACCTGTTTGAGCTGGAGGGTGATGACCATGTGGTGTGTGTTACCTGTTTGAGCTGAAGGGTGATGACCATGTGGTGTGTGGTACCTGTTTGAGCTGGAGGGTGATGACCATGTGGTGTGTGTTACCTGTTTGAGCTGGAGGGTGATGACCATGTGGTGTGTGTTACCTGTTTGAGCTGGAGGGTGATGACCATGTGGTGTGTGTTACCTGTTTGAGCTGGAGGGTGATGACCATGTGGTGTGTGTTACCTGTTTGAGCTGGAGGGTGATGACCATGTGGTGTGTGTTACCTGTTTGAGCTGGAGGGTGATGACCATGTGGTGTGTGTTACCTGTTTGAGGTGGAGGGTGATCACCATGTGTGAGCGGCTGCTGTTGGCGTTGGTGTGTGTGGCGGCCGTGGTGCGCGCACGTGTTCCCTGCTCCATCAGCTGCTCCACCTGGACACACACACACACACACACACACAACACACACACACACACACACACACACACACCACACACACACACACACACAGTTACCACATCAACACACACACACACACACACACACACACACACAGACAGTTACCACATCAACACACACATATCACACACACACACACACCTTCAGTGTACCTGTACTGCACTGTCACAGGGCACCCTGCGGAGCCCCTCCACATAGAACCCCCGGTGCTGCTCCTCCCTCACCCTCAGGCCCCCTGGGGCCCGGGCCCCACGGCACAGCAGGTCCACCACCTGGGGGGGGCATGGAGGTGTGTTAGAGAGCTGTGAGGGTGAGACATGGAGGTGTGTTAGAGAGCTGTGAGGGTGAGACATGGAGGTGTGTTAGAGAGCTGTGAGGGTGAGACATGGAGGTGTGTTAGAGAGCTGTGGGGGTGAGACATGGAGGTGTGTTAGAGAGCTGTGAGGGTGAGACATGGAGGTGTGTTAGAGAGCTGTGAGGGTGAGACATGGAGGTGTGTTAGAGAGCTGTGAGGGTGAGACATGGAGGTGTGTTAGAGAGCTGTGAGGGTGAGACATGGAGGTGTGTTAGAAAGCTGTGAGGGTGAGACATGGAGGTGTGTTAGAGCTGTGAGGGTGAGACATGGAGGTGTGTTAGAGCTGTGAAGGTGAGACATGGAGGTGTGTTAGAGAGCTGTGAGGGTGAGCATGGAGGTGTGTTAGAGAGCTGTGAGGGTGAGACATGGAGGTGTGTTAGAGCTGTGAGGGTGAGACATGGAGGTGTGTTAGAGAGCTGTGAGGGTGAGACATGGAGGTGTGTTAGAGAGCTGTGAGGGTGAGACATGGAGGTGTGTTTAGAGCTGTGAGGGTGAGACATAGAGGTGTGTTAGAGAGCTGTGAGGGTGAGACATGGAGGTGTGTTAGAGAGCTGTGAGGGTGAGACATGGAGGTGTGTTAGAGAGCTGTGAGGGTGAGACATGGAGGTGTGTTAGAGAGCTGTGAGGGTGAGACATGGAGGTGTGTTAGAGAGCTGTGAGGGTGAGACATGGAGGTGTGTTAGAAAGCTGTGAGGGTGAGACATGGAGGTGTGTTAGAGCTGTGAGGGTGAGACATGGAGGTGTGTTAGAGAGCTGTGAGGGTGAGACATGGAGGTGTGTTAGAGCTGTGAGGGTGAGACATGGAGGTGTGTTAGAGCTGTGGGGGTGAGACATGGAGGTGTGTTAGAGAGCTGTGAGGGTGAGACATGGAGGTGTGTTAGAGAGCTGTGAGGGTGAGACATGGAGGTGTGTTAGAGAGCTGTGAGGGTGAGACATGGAGGTGTGTTAGAGCTGTGAGGGTGAGACATGGAGGTGTGTTAGAGAGCTGTGAAGGTGAGACATGGAGGTGTGTTAGAGCTGTGAGGGTGAGACATGGAGGTGTGTTAGAGCTGTGAGGGTGAGACATGGAGGTGTGTTAGAGCTGTGAGGGTGAGACATGGAGGTGTGTTAGAGCTGTGAGGGTGAGACATGGAGGTGTGTTAGAGAGCTGTGAGGGTGAGACATGGAGGTGTGTTAGAGCTGTGAGGGTGAGACATGGAGGTGTGTTAGAGAGCTGTGAGGGTGAGACATGGAGGTGTGTTAGAGAGCTGTGAGGGTGAGACATGGAGGTGTGTTAGAGAGCTGTGGGGGTGAGACATGGAGGTGTGTTAGAGCTGTGAGGGTGAGACATGGAGGTGTGTTAGAGCTGTGAGGGTGAGACATGGAGGTGTGTTAGAGCTGTGAAGGGTGAGACATGGAGGTGTGTTAGAGAGCTGTGAGGGTGAGACATGGAGGTGTGTTAGAGCTGTGAGGGTGAGACATGGAGGTGTGTTAGAGCTGTGAGGGTGAGACATGGAGGTGTGTTAGAGAGCTGTGAGGGTGAGACATGGAGGTGTGTTAGAGAGCTGTGAGGGTGAGACATGGAGGTGTGTTAGAGAGCTGTGAGGGTGAGACATGGAGGTGTGTTAGAGCTGTGAGGGTGAGACATGGAGGTGTGTTAGAGAGCTGTGAGGGTGAGACATGGAGGTGTGTTAGAGAGCTGTGAGGGTGAGACATGGAGGTGTGTTAGAGAGCTGTGAGGGTGAGACATGGAGGTGTGTTAGAGAGCTGTGAGGGGTGAGACATGGAGGTGTGTTAGAGAGCTGTGAGGGTGAGACATGGAGGTGTGTTAGAGAGCTGTGAGGGTGAGACATGGAGGTGTGTGTTAGAGAGCTGTGAGGGGTGAGACATGGAGGTGTGTTAGAGAGCTGTGAGGGTGAGACATGGAGGTGTGTTAGAGAGCTGTGAGGGTGAGACATGGAGGTGTGTTAGAGAGCTGTGGGGTGAGACATGGAGGTGTGTTAGAGAGCTGTGAGGGGTGAGACATGGAGGTGTGTTAGAGAGCTGTGAGGGTGAGACATGGAGGTGTGTTAGAGAGCTGTGAGGGTGAGACATGGAGGTGTGTTAGAGAGCTGTGAGGGTGAGACATGGAGGTGTGTTAGAGAGCTGTGAGGGTGAGACATGGAGGTGTGTTAGAGAGCTGTGAGGGTGAGACATGGAGGTGTGTTAGAGAGCTGTGAGGGGTGAGACATGGAGGTGTGTTAGAGAGCTGTGAGGGTGAGACATGGAGGTGTGTTAGAGCTGTGAGGGTGAGACATGGAGGTGTGTTAGAGAGCTGTGAGGGTGAGACATGGAGGTGTGTTAGAGAGCTGTGAGGGTGAGACATGGAGGTGTGTTAGAGAGCTGTGGGGGTGAGACATGGAGGTGTGTTAGAGCTGTGAGGGTGAGACATGGAGGTGTGTTAGAGCTGTGAGGGTGAGACATGGAGGTGTGTTAGAGCTGTGAGGGTGAGACATGGAGGTGTGTTAGAGCTGTGAGGGTGAGACATGGAGGTGTGTTAGAGAGCTGTGAGGGTGAGACATGGAGGTGTGTTAGAAAGCTGTGAGGGTGAGACATGGAGGTGTGTTAGAGAGCTGTGAGGGTGAGACATGGAGGTGTGTTAGAGAGCTGTGAGGGTGAGACATGGAGGTGTGTTAGAGAGCTGTGAGGGTGAGACATGGAGGTGTGTTAGAGAGCTGTGAGGGTGAGACATGGAGGTGTGTTAGAGAGCTGTGGGGGTGAGACATGGAGGTGTGTTAGAGAGCTGTGAGGGTGAGACATGGAGGTGTGTTAGAGCTGTGAGGGTGAGACATGGAGGTGTGTTAGAGAGCTGTGAGGGTGAGACATGGAGGTGTGTTAGAGAGCTGTGGGGGTGAGACATGGAGGTGTGTTAGAGAGCTGTGAGGGTGAGACATGGAGGTGTGTTAGAGAGCTGTGGGGGTGAGACATGGAGGTGTGTTAGAGAGCTGTGAGGGTGAGACATGGAGGTGTGTTAGAGAGCTGTGAGGGTGAGACATGGAGGTATGTTAGAGAGCTGTGAGGGTGAGACATGGAGGTGTGTTAGAGAGCTGTGAGGGTGAGACATGGAGGTGTGTTAGAGAGCTGTGGGGGTGAGACATGGAGGTGTGTTAGAGAGCTGTGGGGGTGAGACATGGAGGTGTGTTAGAGAGCTGTGGGGGTGAGACATGGAGGTGTGTTAGAGAGCTGTGAGGGTGAGACATGGAGGTGTGTTAGAGCTGTGAGGGTGAGACATGGAGGTGTGTTAGAGCTGTGAGGGTGAGACATGGAGGTGTGTTAGAGCTGTGAGGGTGAGACATGGAGGTGTGTTAGAGAGCTGTGAGGGTGAGACATGGAGGTGTGTTAGAGCTGTGAGGGTGAGACATGGAGGTGTGTTAGAGAGCTGTGAGGGTGAGACATGGAGGTGTGTTAGAGCTGTGAGGGTGAGACATGGAGGTGTGTTAGAGCTGTGAGGGTGAGACATGGAGGTGTGTTAGAGAGCTGTGAGGGTGAGACATGGAGGTGTGTTAGAGCTGTGAGGGTGAGACATGGAGGTGTGTTAGAGCTGTGAGGGTGAGACATGGAGGTGTGTTAGAGCTGTGAGGGTGAGACATGGAGGTGTGTTAGAGAGCTGTGAGGGTGAGACATGGAGGTGTGTTAGAGAGCTGTGAGGGTGAGACATGGAGGTGTGTTAGAGAGCTGTGAGGGTGAGACATGGAGGTGTGTTAGAGAGCTGTGAGGGTGAGACATGGAGGTGTGTTAGAGAGCTGTGAGGGTGAGACATGGAGGTGTGTTAGAGAGCTGTGAGGGTGAGACATGGAGGTGTATTAGAGCTGTGAGGGTGAGACATGGAGGTGTGTTAGAGCTGTGAGGGTGAGACATGGAGGTGTGTTAGAGAGCTGTGAGGGTGAGACATGGAGGTGTGTTAGAGAGCTGTGAGGGTGAGACATGGAGGTGTGTTAGAGACGTGCTGCAGGAAGGGAGGCCCACAGGAGGCTCACCTGCTCATTGTAGATCTCCAACATGCTGAAAAACACCTACAGGACCAAACACATCATTAACAAAGAGAAACACACACACACACCACCCTTCTGCACACACACACACACACACACACACACACACACACACACCTGGCTCTGCAGGCTGTCCTGGTGTTGAGTGAGGGAGTGGAACAGCCTGTGGCAGAGTGTGGGGACCAGGCCAGGGTTGGGGCCGTGGCCCAGCATGGTTGAGCTCTTCCCAGAGCCCGTCTGACCGTAGGCGAGCAGCGTGGCGTTGTAGCCCTGCAGGGCGCTCTGCAGAACCCCCTCCCCCAGGTCCTGGAACACACACGCCTGGGGGAGGGGGGAGAAGAGGTCACTACACTCTGTTTTAACATTCTCTTTTCTCCTCTCTATAGCATAGCGCCCCCCCCCCTCACCTGGTCAGCATAGCGGCCCCCCCCCCTCACCTGGTCAGCTTAGCGCCCCCCTCCCCCTCACCTGGTCAGCATAACGCCCCCCCCCCTCCCCCTCACCTGGTCAGCATAGCGCCCCCCCCTCACCTGGTCAGCATAGCGCTCACCTGGTCAGCATAGCGCCCCCCAGGCTCCTGGGCCAGGTAGCGCCCCTCACCTGGTCGGCATAGCGCTCACCTGGTCGGCATAGCGCTCACCTGGTCAGCATAGCGCTCACCTGGTCAGCATAGCGCCCCCCAGGCTCCTGGGCCAGGTAGCGCTCACCTGGTCAGCATAGCGCCCCCCAGGCTCCTGGGCCAGGTAGCACCCCCCTCCCCCTCACCTGGTCAGCATAGCGCCCCCCAGGCTCCTGGGCCAGGTAGCGGCCCCCCTCCCTAGAGAAGCCGCTGTGTGACCAGTAGACGTGGTCGAAGCTGAAGCAGCGGCTGGGCCCTCCACGGGGGTCCTGGAGGGTCACACTGCTGGATGCCATGGAAACCACACACACGCTTCCCGCGTCACGTTCCCGCTGAGTGGGGATAGGTAGGGAGGTAAGGGAGGGAGGGGGATGTAAAGGGGGAGGTAGGTAAGGAGGTAGGTAAGGAGGTAGGTAATCATAAAGCATCTAGGTGGAAATCCCGGTGGGGACTTGACCCCCCCATCCTGGGACAAATATCATTAGTCCCCCCAATAAATCACTGTAAACATAAGGGCATTGTAAGAGCCAATTTGATGTTTTGTTGTATAAATTAATATTTAGAATATTGTTTGTTTGGATCTGTGATTCAGGATAAATGTTGTTTATCTTCATAGCGGTAAAGTACATTGATAGTGGAATGTATGACACTCGAGAAAGGCTGTCATGTGACCAATTGATATTTGCTCAGTTTGAGATGGTCAAGTTACGGAGCAACACAGTTTTCTGACCGACAACGAAGATTATTAATATACTGAGTTACTATTAGACCCAAAGAATCCATGTTTTGTTTGTATATTACATTTTTCTGTCAGTAAAGTTTTAAAACGAAGATTGGTTTTGAAAATTAACATATTTATATTTATTTTGGCGCGTCATACTAACTGCCTGAAACCTGCTCCATAAGACCGTGGTAAAGTTGGTTGGAAGTTCGATATTCAACAGACATTCGAACGCCCGGTATTGTGTCAATGTAGCCGGGGTTTAGCGACGCTACGACCGGCCACTTAGTTTATGTGTTTGGCTGCCTAAACAACGTGTATGTTTAGGGACCATCAACAAATTACACTTTAAAAAAAAACTTCAATAGCTTTTTCATCATGTGAGCCATCATCCTAAAATCTATTTCAGAGTGTTCACTGACTACGTATACATGTTGCACAGCCTTTAGTTTTTTCAGTTTTACCTCACACTTTTTTCTATGAATTTATTAGTGATTAAAACTTCAATAGCTTTTTCATCATGTGACCAATCATCCTAAAATCCATTTCAGAGTGTTCACTGACTACGTATACATGTTGCACAGCCTTTAGTTTTTTCAGTTTTACCTCACACTTTTTTCAATGAACTTTTCAGTATTTAAAACTTCAATAGCTTTTTCATCATGTGACCTATCATCCTAAAATCTCTTTCAGACTGTTCACTGACTACGTATACATGTTGCACAGCCTTTAGTTTTTTCAGTTTTACCTCACACTTTTTTCTATGAATTTATTAGTGATTAAAACTTCAATAGCTTTTTCATCATGTGACCAATCATCCTAAAATCCATTTCAGAGTGTTCACTGACTACGTATACATGTTGCACAGCCTTTAGTTTTTTCAGTTTTACCTCACACTTTTTTCAATGAACTTTTCAGTATTTAAAACTTCAATAGCTTTTTCATAATGTGACCTATCATCCTAAAATCTCTTTCAGAGTGTTCACTGACTACGTATACATGTTGCACAGCCTTTAGTTTTTTCAGTTTTACCTCACACTTTTTTCAATAGTCTTCAATAGCTTTTTCATCATGTGACCAATCATCCTAAAATCCATTTCAGAGTGTTCGATGACTATGCATACATGTTGCACAGCCTTTAGTTTTTTCAGTTTTACCTCACACTTTTTTCAATGAATTTTTCAGTATTTAAAACTTCAATAGCTTTTTCATAATGTGACCTATCATCCTAAAATCTCTTTCAGAGTGTTCACTGACTACGTATACATGTTGCACAGCCTTTAGTTTTTTCAGTTTTACCTCACACTTTTTTCAATGAATTTTTCAGTATTTAAAACTTCAATAGCTTTTTCATCATGTAACCAATCATCCTAAAATCTCTTTCAGAGTGTTCACTGACTACGTATACATGTTGCACAGCCTTTAGTTTTTTCAGTTTTACCTCACACTTTTTTCAATGAATTTTTCAGTTTTTAAAACTTCAATAGCTTTTTCATCATGTGACCAATCATCCTAAAATCTCTTTCAGAGTGTTCACTGACTACGTATACATGTTGCACAGCCTTTAGTTTTTTTCAGTTTTACCTCACACCTTTTTCAATGAATTTATTAGTATTTAAAACTTCAATACCTTTTTCATCATGTGACCAATCATCCTAAAATCTCTTTCAGAGTGTTCACTGACTACGTATACATGTTGCACAGCCTTTAGTTTTTTTCAGTTTTACCTCACACCTTTTTCAATGAATTTATTAGTATTTAAAACTTCAATAGCTTTTTCATCATGTGACCAATCATCCTAAAATCTCTTTCAGACTGTTCACTGACTACGTATACATGTTGCACAGTCTTTAGTTTTTTAAGTTTTACCTCACACTTTTTCAATGAATTTATTAGTATTTAAAACTTCAATAGCTTTTTCATCATGTGACCTATCATTCTAAAATCCATTTCAGAGTGTTCACTGACTATGCATACATGTTGCACAGCCTTTAGTTTTTTCATTTTGTACGGCTGTACCCAGAGTGACTAAAACACAAATTCCTGCTGACACTGCTTCTGTGTGGAGAGGGCTTAGGCAGATCACCAACTACAAGCCCAGAGCCCCCCACACCGTTAACGACTCCCAAATGGCCAACGACCTGAAAGAGTTCCACTGCAGATTTAAGAAGACAATTGGACTTTCCTGAACTGCACCTCCCCATCCAAGAGGCCTCCCCACCACCACAGTGACGACTCTCTCCATTGAGGAGAGAGAAGTTAACAGACTTTTCAAGAGGCAGAACCCTCGCAAAGCAGCTGGGCCGGACTCTGTGTTTCCAGCCACCCTCAAGCACTGGGCTGACCAGTTGTCTCCGGTGTTCACCACCATCTTCAACACCTCCCTGGAGACATGCCATGTGCCAGCCCGTCTCAAGTCCTCCACCGTCATCCCTATGCCCAAAAAGCCAAGGCCAACAGGACATAATGACTACAGACCCGTCGCACTGACCTCTGTGGTAATGAAGTCTTCAAAGATTCCTCAAAGCCATCACGGACCCTCTCCTGGACCCCCTGCAGTTTGCCTACAGAGCCAACAGGTCTGTGGACGACGCAGTTAACATGGCCCTCCACTTCACCCTACATCACCTGGGCTGTGTCTACTACCGCGCACTTAACAAAGTACACTGCAATGTAGTGCACTGCAATGTAGTGCACTTACATTTGCAGTGCACTCAGTTGCTGAGTAGCGCTGTCTAAACTGGAACACTTTACTTACCCATTTAGCGGGAAGTGACGCACGCAAATCTGCTCGCGACACCCGAGAAACTTAACCCGCGAAACAAACCCGCTTGTATTTCTGTCACTGGACTCCTCCTCTTCCGCTACGTGGCCAAGATGGCGCCCGTTTAGGGCGAGTAGTGTCCATCGTCGGACACTTCATTTTTTGACCGTTTGCAGTGCATTATCCGGGTACTTTCAGTGCACTGAATTATTTCAGTTTCTCAGCGTAAGCGCCCTAAGCACTGAAAGTAAGTGCTCGAAGTGCACAAGTGCGCAGTAGTAGACACAGCCCTGGACTCCCCACGCATCTTACGCAAGGATCCTGTGGACTTTAACTCTGCCTTCAATATCATCATCCCCGCCCCTCTCCAGGACAAGCTCTCCCAGGTGAACGTGCCCGACTCCACCTGCAGGTGGATTACAGACTTCCTGTCTGACAGGAAGCTGTGTGTTAAACTGGGAACACCAAAGACAATGATGGTGCACTTCTACACAGCCATCATTGAGTCATCCTCACCTCCTCCATCACCGTTTGGTATGCTGCTGCCACTGCCAAGGACAAGAGCAGATTGCAGCGTATCTTCCGCGCTGCTGAGAAGGTAATTAGGCTGCAATATGCCTACCCTCGAGGACCTGCACACCTCGAGGACCCTGAGGCGAGGGAGGAAGATTGTGGCCGACTCCTCCCTGGACTCTCTGTGCCAGCTACTCCCCTCCGGAAGAAGGCTGCGGTCCATCAGGACCAAAACCTCATGCCACAAGAAACAACAGTTTCTTTCCATCCTCTACTGGCCTCTTCAACAAGGCCAAGGACTCCCACTGACATTTAACTATTATCTATTATTAGTCCATCATTGCACTACACACGATCCACCTTTTTGCAATTTTATTTCCTAGGATTGGTTAGACTACTGTAGTTTTATACTTTTTGATTGAATATCCGTATATGTTTATTGTTTGCACCTTCCGGCCACGGTCAATTTCGTGTTTGTGTGAACCTTCTTGGTGAATAAAACCAAATTCTGATTCAGATTTTCCTCTTTCGGTCATGACCTCACATGTCCATTTAGAGGCTGAGACTTTCTCTCATCTAATCACAATTTGTGTTAATGACAGTGACATATCCAAACCCTTCAACTCCTAGGAAGTGTAGTAAGAGGTAAAACCCAAAGGCCAACTGTGAAGTCAAAATGGCCTGGACTGGTAACCTGTAATACCGGGAAAATGCCCGGCTGGCTGAGGCACCTTTTGGGCCGGTGTAAAATATAAACGTGATAAGAAGAATAACAATTTGCCCATTGACCGGCCCATGAACCAGGGACGGCATTGGTTCTTTCTATATGCTGACACTGGGATAGCCTAATCATTTCTCTTACAAGTCCCCACCCCTCCCACTTATTAATATGTTTCTTGTGAGTCAGATGCCATGGCCCAGACCCATACATCTGTGGAGCTAGTGCACATGCTATGACGACAACGATGATGATAATAAACCAAACAAATTAATGTTGAAAAAGGACGTACGAGGACTGCTTTGGACACAGTCACTGTAATCAACAGAGTTGCAGAGAAGCATAAGCTACTAAAGAAACTACTTTTATTGTAAGGAGAGATGAAATTGTTGGTATTAAGACACAATTATTAAATATTGTATCTCTGTACACTGGAAATAATGTGACACATTCCCCATACTTTGTACATACTTAAGTTTACTATTTACTTAGGCCTACTTTCATTTTATTACATCATTTCAAATGATACTTTGACTTTCAGTAAAGCATTTTCTTTGACAATGACTTGTACTACTACTTGAGTATGGAGATTGTGTGGGTTTACTCCACTGCCCCCTCTCATCACCAGGGAGTCAGTCAAAAGTAAGTGAATACACTGGTCCACTTGCACCAGCACAATTGTACAGAGCACCAACTAGGTACAGATCCTGCTGTTAAAACAGATCACTAGATCCAGCTCTTTGGAGTCTGCTGTACTAAACTATGAACCGCTATCCAGTGGGTCAACTTGACATCAAGGACATAAACACTGCACAAGACTGGACTCCTGGCTTCACCTTGCCTGATCAGTCAGTGTTGTCTAGTTGGAACAAGCACTCACTAAAATGGCGTAACCATTTGCATTGCATTGTTCTTGTTTTTCTCATATATCTGATTATTTGTCCTATCATCTAGCCTTTTCTATAGAATATTATTACTTTTTGTATTTTAATTTGATGTGCATTCTTGTATTTTATTAGGAAAAAAGCTCCATAGTATTAGTTGTTGTGCAGCCTTATCCGAAAAATACAGTATTCTGTAAGGATTACAATAATCTTTTGCCTTTTAAAATAGTAATTCATATTGATAATACAGGTGCTGGTCATATTATTATAATATCATCAAAAGTAGATTTATTTCACTAATTCACTAATTCCATTCAAAAAGTGAAACTTGTATATTATATTCATTCATTACACACAGACTGATAAAATTCAAATGTTTATTTTAATTTTGATGATTAACTGACAACTAAGGCAAATCCCAAATTCAGAATCTCAGAAAATTAGAATATTAATTAAGACCAATACAGAGAAAGGCTTTTTAGAAATCTTGACCAACTGAAATGTATAAGCATGTACAACACTTAATACTTAGTTGGGGCTCCTTTTGCTTAAATTACTGCAGCAACGCGGCGTGGCATTGAGTCAATCAGTCTGTGGCACTGCTGAGGTGTTATGGAAGCCCAGGTTGCTCTGATAGTGGCCTTCAGCTCTTCTGCATTGTTGGGTCTGGCATATCGCGTCTTGAAATACTAATACATTATTTGAAAAAACTGAGGTAAATATGAAAAAACTAAAGATTGAAAAAGCTATTGAAGTTTTAAATACTGAAAAGTTCATTGAAAAAAGTGTGAGGTAAAACTGAAAAAACTAAAGGCTGTGCAACATGTATACGTAGTCAGTGAACACTCTGAAAGAGATTTTAGGATGATTGGTCACATGATGAAAAAGCTATTGAAGTTTGAAATACTGAAAAATTAATTGAAAAAAGTGTGAGGTAAAACTGAAAAAACTAAAGGCTGTGCAACATGTATACGTAGTCAGTGAACACTCTGAAAGAGATTTTAGGATGATTGGTCACATGATGAAAAAGGCTATTGAAGTTTTAAATACTAATAAATTCATTGAAAAAGGTGTGAGGTAAAAATGAAAAAAACTAAAGGCTGTGCAACATGTATGCATAGTCAGTGAACACTCTGAAAGAGATTTTAGGATGATAGGTCACATGATGAAAAAGCTATTGAAGTTTGAAATACTGAAAAATTCATTGAAAAAAGTGTGAGGTAAAACTGAAAAAACTAAAGGCTGTGCAACATGTATACGTAGTCAGTGAACACTCCGAAAGAGATTTTAGGATGATTGGTCACATGATGAAAAAGCTATTGAAGTTTTAAATACTAATACATTCATTGAAAGAAGTGTGAGGTAAAACTGAAAAAACTAAAGGCTGTGCAACATGTATACGTAGTCAGTGAACAATCTGAAAAAGATTTTAGGATGATTGGTCACATGATGAAAAAGCTATCTAAGTTTTAAATACTGAAAATTCATTGAAAAAAGTGTGAGGTAAAACTGAAAAAACTAAAGGCTTTGCAACATGTATACGTAGTCAGTGAACACTCTGAAAGAGATTTTAGGATGATAGGTCACATTATGAAAAAGCTATTGAAGTTTTAAATACTGAAAAATTCATTGAAAAAAGTGTGAGGTAAAACTGAAAAAACTAAAGGCTGTGCAACATAAGTGTGAGGTAAAACTGAAAACTAAAGGCTGTGCAACATGTATACGTAGTCAGTGAACACTCTGAAAGAGATTTTAGGATGATTGGTCAATGATGAAAAAGCTATTGAAGTTTGAAATACTGAAAAATTCATTGAAAAAAGTGTGAGGTAAAACTGAAAAAACTAAAGGCTGTGCAACATGTATACGTAGTCAGTGAACACTCTGAAAGAGATTTTAGGATGATTGGTCACATGATGAAAAAGCTATCTGAAGTTTTAAATACTGAAAAATTCATTGAAAAAAGTGTGAGGTAAAACTGAAAAAACTAAAGGCTGTGCAACATGTATACGTAGTCAGTGAACACTCTGAAAGAGATTTTAGGATGATAGGTCACATTATGAAAAAGCTATTGAAGTTTTAAATACTGAAAAATTCATTGAAAAAAGTGTGAGGTAAAACTGAAAAAACTAAAGGCTGTGCAACATGTATGCATAGTCAGTGAACACTCTGAAAGAGATTTTAGGATGATTGGTCACATGATGAAAAAGCTATTGAAGTTTTAATCACTAATAAATTCATAGAAAAAAGTGTGAGGTAAAACTGAAAAAACTAAAGGCTGTGCAACATGTATACGTAGTCAGTGAACAGTCTGAAAGAGATTTTAGGATGATAGGTCACATGATGAAAAAGCTATTGAAGTTTTAAATACTAATACATTCATTGAAAGAAGTGTGAGGTAAAACTGAAAAAACTAAAGGCTGTGCAACATGTATACGTAGTCAGTGAACCCTCTGAAAGAGATTTTAGGATGATAGGTCACATGATGAAAAAGCTATTGAAGTTTGAAAAACTAATAAATTCATTGAAAAAAGTGTGAGGTAAAACTGAAAAACTAAAGGCTGTGCAACATGTATACGTAGTCAGTGAACACTCTGAAAGAGATTTTAGGATGATTGGTCAATGATGAAAAAGCTATTGAAGTTTGAAATACTGAAAAATTCATTGAAAAAAGTGTGAGGTAAAACTGAAAAAACTAAAGGCTGTGCAACATGTATACGTAGTCAGTGAACACTCTGAAAGAGATTTTAGGATGATAGGTCACATTATGAAAAAGCTATTGAAGTTTTAAATACTGAAAAATTCATTGAAAAAAGTGTGAGGTAAAACTGAAAAAACTAAAGGCTGTGCAACATGTATGCATAGTCAGTGAACACTCTGAAAGAGATTTTAGGATGATTGGTCACATGATGAAAAGGCTATTGAAGTTTTAATCACTAATAAATTCATAGAAAAAAGTGTGAGGTAAAACTGAAAAAACTAAAGGCTGTGCAACATGTATACGTAGTCAGTGAACAGTCTGAAAGAGATTTTAGGATGATAGGTCACATGATGAAAAAGCTATTGAAGTTTTAAATACTAATACATTCATTGAAAGAAGTGTGAGGTAAAACTGAAAAAACTAAAGGCTGTGCAACATGTATACGTAGTCAGTGAACCCTCTGAAAGAGATTTTAGGATGATAGGTCACATGATGAAAAAGCTATTGAAGTTTGAAAAACTAATAAATTCATTGAAAAAAGTGTGAGGTAAAACTGAAAAACTAAAGGCTGTGCAACATGTATACGTAGTCAGTGAACACTCTGAAAGAGATTTTAGGATGATTGGTCAATGATGAAAAAGCTATTGAAGTTTGAAATACTGAAAAATTCATTGAAAAAAGTGTGAGGTAAAACTGAAAAAACTAAAGGCTGTGCAACATGTATACGTAGTCAGTGAACACTCTGAAAGAGATTTTAGGATGATAGGTCACATGATGAAAAAGCTATTGAAGTTTTAAATACTGAAAAATTCATTGAAAAAAGTGTGAGGTAAAACTGAAAAAAACTAAAGGCTGTGCAACATGTATGCATAGTCAGTGAACACTCTGAAAGAGATTTTAGGATGATTGGTCACATGATGAAAAAGGCTATTGAAGTTTTAATCACTAATAAATTCATAGAAAAAAGTGTGAGGTAAAACTGAAAAAACTAAAGGCTGTGCAACATGTATACGTAGTCAGTGAACAGTCTGAAAGAGATTTTAGGATGATAGGTCACATGATGAAAAAGCTATTGAAGTTTTAAATACTAATACATTCATTGAAAGAAGTGTGAGGTAAAACTGAAAAAACTAAAGGCTGTGCAACATGTATACGTAGTCAGTGAACCCTCTGAAAGAGATTTTAGGATGATAGGTCACATGATGAAAAAGCTATTGAAGTTTGAAAAACTAATAAATTCATTGAAAAAAGTGTGAGGTAAAACTGAAAAACTAAAGGCTGTGCAACATGTATACGTAGTCAGTGAACACTCTGAAAGAGATTTTAGGATGATTGGTCACATGATGAAAAAGCTATTGAAGTTTGAAATACTGAAAAATTCATTGAAAAAAGTGTGAGGTAAAACTGAAAAAACTAAAGGCTGTGCAACATGTATACGTAGTCAGTGAACACTCTGAAAGAGATTTTAGGATGATAGGTCACATTATGAAAAAGCTATTGAAGTTTTAAATACTGAAAAATTCATTGAAAAAAGTGTGAGGTAAAACTGAAAAAACTAAAGGCTGTGCAACATGTATGCATAGTCAGTGAACACTCTGAAAGAGATTTTAGGATGATTGGTCACATGATGAAAAAGGCTATTGAAGTTTTAATCACTAATAAATTCATAGAAAAAAGTGTGAGGTAAAACTGAAAAAACTAAAGGCTGTGCAACATGTATACGTAGTCAGTGAACAGTCTGAAAGAGATTTTAGGATGATAGGTCACATGATGAAAAAGCTATTGAAGTTTTAAATACTAATACATTCATTGAAAGAAGTGTGAGGTAAAACTGAAAAAACTAAAGGCTGTGCAACATGTATACGTAGTCAGTGAACCCTCTGAAAGAGATTTTAGGATGATAGGTCACATGATGAAAAAGCTATTGAAGTTTGAAAAACTAATAAATTCATTGAAAAAAGTGTGAGGTAAAACTGAAAACTAAAGGCTGTGCAACATGTATACGTAGTCAGTGAACACTCTGAAAGAGATTTTAGGATGATTGGTCAATGATGAAAAAGCTATTGAAGTTTGAAATACTGAAAAATTCATTGAAAAAAGTGTGAGGTAAAACTGAAAAAACTAAAGGCTGTGCAACATGTATACGTAGTCAGTGAACACTCTGAAAGAGATTTTAGGATGATAGGTCACATTATGAAAAAGCTATTGAAGTTTTAAATACTGAAAAATTCATTGAAAAAAGTGTGAGGTAAAACTGAAAAAACTAAAGGCTGTGCAACATGTATGCATAGTCAGTGAACACTCTGAAAGAGATTTTAGGATGATTGGTCACATGATGAAAAGGCTATTGAAGTTTTAATCACTAATAAATTCATAGAAAAAAGTGTGAGGTAAAACTGAAAAAACTAAAGGCTGTGCAACATGTATACGTAGTCAGTGAACAGTCTGAAAGAGATTTTAGGATGATAGGTCACATGATGAAAAAGCTATTGAAGTTTTAAATACTAATACATTCATTGAAAGAAGTGTGAGGTAAAACTGAAAAAACTAAAGGCTGTGCAACATGTATACGTAGTCAGTGAACCCTCTGAAAGAGATTTTAGGATGATAGGTCACATGATGAAAAAGCTATTGAAGTTTGAAAAACTAATAAATTCATTGAAAAAAGTGTGAGGTAAAACTGAAAACTAAAGGCTGTGCAACATGTATACGTAGTCAGTGAACACTCTGAAAGAGATTTTAGGATGATTGGTCAATGATGAAAAAGCTATTGAAGTTTGAAATACTGAAAAATTCATTGAAAAAAGTGTGAGGTAAAACTGAAAAAACTAAAGGCTGTGCAACATGTATACGTAGTCAGTGAACACTCTGAAAGAGATTTTAGGATGATTGGTCACATGATGAAAAAGCTATTAAAGTTTTAAATACTGAAAAATTCATTGAAAAAAGTGTGAGGTAAAACTGAAAAAACTAAAGGCTGTGCAACATGTATACGTAGTCAGTGAACACTCTGAAAGAGATTTTAGGATGATAGGTCACATTATGAAAAAGCTATAGAAGTTTTAAATACTGAAAAATTAATTGAAAAAAGTGTGAGGTAAAACTGAAAAAACTAAAGGCTGTGCAACATGTATGCATAGTCATCGAACACTGTGAAATGGATTTTAGGATGATTGGTCACATGATGAAAAAGCTATTGAAGACTATTGAAAAAAGTGTGAGGTAAAACTGAAAAAACTAAAGGCTGTGCAACATGTATACGTAGTCAGTGAACACTCTGAAAGCAATTTGAGGATGATAGGTCACATGATGAAAAAGCTATTGAAGTTTGAAATACTGAAAAATTCATTGAAAAAAGTGTGAGGTAAAACTGAAAAAACTAAAGGCTGTGCAACATGTATACGTAGTCAGTGAACACTCTGAAAGCAATTTGAGGATGATAGGTCACATGATGAAAAAGCTATTGAAGTTTTAAATACTGAAAAAATCATTGAAAAAAGTGTGAGGTAAAACTGAAAAAACTAAAGGCTGTGCAACATGTATGCATAGTCAGTGAACACTCTGAAATGTATTTTAGGATGATTGGTCACATGATGAAAAAGCTATTGAAGTTTGAAATCCTGAAAAATTCTTTGAAAAAAGTGTGAGGTAAAAATGAAAAAACTAAAGGCTGTGCAACATGTATGCATAGTCAGTGAACACTCTGAAATTAATTTTAGGATGATTGGTCACATGATGAAAAAGCTATTGAAGTTTTACATATTGAAAAATTCATTGAAAAAAGTGTGAGGTAAAACTGAAAAAACTAAAGACAGTGCAACATGTATACGTAGTCAGTGAACACTCTGAAAGAGATTTTAGGATGATTGGTCACATGATGAAAAAGCTATTGAAGTTTGAAATACTGAAAAATTCATTGAAAAAAGTGTGAGTTAAAACTGAAAAAACTAAAGGCTGTGCAACATGTATACGTAGTCAGTGAACACTCTGAAAGAGATTTTAGGATGATAGGTCACATGATGAAAAAGCTATTGAAGTTTTAAATACTGAAAAATTCATTGAAAAAAGTGTGAGGTAAAACTGAAAAAACTAAAGGCTGTGCAACATGTATGCATAGTCAGTGAACACTCTGAAATGGATTTTAGGATGATTGGTCACATGATGAAAAAGCTATTGAAGTTTTAATCACTAATAAATTCATAGAAAAAAGTGTGAGGTAAAACTGAAAAAACTAAAGGCTGTGCAACATGTATACGTAGTCAGTGAACAGTCTGAAAGATATTTTAGGATGATAGGTCACATGATGAAAAAGCTATTGAAGTTTTAAATACTGAAAAGTTCATTGAAAGAAGTGTGAGGTAAAACTGAAAAAACTAAAGGCTGTGCAACATGTATACGTAGTCAGTGAACCCTCTGAAAGATATTTTAGGATGATAGGTCACATGATGAAAAAGCTATTGAAGTTTGAAAAACTGAAAAATTCATTGAAAAAAGTGTGAGGTAAAACTGAAAAAACTAAAGGCTGTGCAACATGTATACGTAGTCAGTGAACAGTCTGAAAGAGATTTTAGGATGATAGGTCACATTATGAAAAAGCTATTGAAGTTTTAAATACTGAAAAATTCATTGAAAAAAGTGTGAGGTAAAACTGAAAAAACTAAAGGCTGTGCAACATGTATGCATAGTCAGTGAACACTCTGAAATGGATTTTAGGTACCACGGTCTCCATAAGTGGCATGATGAACAAGGACTTAGTCCCACTTACTGACATCTCAAACACAACGCGTAAACATTCTCTGGAAAACCTGAACTAACGACTTACAATGTACTTAAACGGGGCGTTATTAACGTAAAGCACAGCGGTACTGACCTTGTTGAAGGGACGGACTCGGACCGCTACTTTAACACAGTCCTTACCGACCATCTCTGCTAGCGACGCCTTCATGTCCCCGAGGTCCCGTTCTGACTGGACCAGCCGACCACACACAACTCAGACAAGATAACTGATAGACAAGATGAGACCTGGGGCCAGTTGCATACAAATAAACCTAGTCTTAAATATAACTAAATCTAAGTCCGACTTGCCATCGAGACTTCAATGTATCTGTTGCATAAAGACTGACTTATAGACTTCTTACAGGCCAGGAGGGGAGGCTAGGAACCTGACACTACAGCCTGATGGTTACTTTCTCTCCAGCATCAATTATGTACACAAACATTGCCTTGGTGATCCCTCCCACTCCCAGTGTACACCACACACGACACACCACACACACACACACACACACACACACACCACACACGACACACGACACACCACACACACAACCTTCCCCTTAGACTGCTTTGCCTCAGGAAGTTCATCTCCCTCCCAGAGGTACAAAAAAGACACAACTCTTAATGATACAAATCAGCTTTAAATATCAAAGATAAATCAACAAAACACAATAAACTGATGGGGGTAAAACAAGCCAATCGGCACCCAGCATCCCTGAACAGACACCACACACCTGTTTGGGCCTGCTGCTGAGGAAACACTAGACGGGGTTCTGGAAGCTTCTTTGAGAAAGCTAGAGTTCGGATGAAGCATGTTCTCCAACACACACACACACTGACACTGTCTACAAACAAAGAGTTCAAGACAAACTGGATCCTTAGCGCTGATCTTGTGTATCAGGTCATAGATTTGTTGTTTAACGTCCACACCAGAATGCTGCGTGTGACCTCTGACCCCAGTAGAAGCAGGCTGGTGACCTCTGACCCCAGTAGAAGCAGGCTGGTGACCTCTGACCCCAGTAGAAGCAGGCTGGTGACCTCTGACCCCAGTAGAAGCAGGCTGGTGTGACCTCTGACCCCAGTAGAAGCAGGCTGGTGACCTCTGACCCCAGTAGAAGCAGACTGGTGACCTCTGACCCCAGTAGAAGCAGGCTGGTGACCTCTGACCCCAGTAGAAGCAGGCTGGTGACCTCTGACCCCAGTAGAAGCAGACTGGTGACCTCTGACCCCAGTAGAAGCAGGCTGGTGACCTCTGACCCCAGTAGAAGCAGGCTGGTGACCTCTGACCCCAGTAGAAGCAGGCTGGTGACCTCTGACCCCAGTAGAAGCAGACTGGTGACCTCTGACCCCAGTAGAAGCAGGCTGGTGACCTCTGACCCCAGTAGAAGCAGGCTGGTGACCTCTGACCCCAGTAGAAGCAGACTGGTGTGACCTCTGACCCCAGTAGAAGCAGACTGGTGTGCTGGCTGCTGCTACAAGTACAAATACTTATTCCAAAAACATCACAAAATACTTTACATTTAAAAAAAATAAAATTCCAACATTGGCATCTTGATTGTTACTTTAATCTTATCAAAACATTAAAAGCCAAGCAAAATATCAGTTCAATTTTATTCTAATTATTTGTAGCAAAAAATTAAAACATGTACATTCTACAAAAGGTTTGAGACTCTAAAACAGCGTTGGTCATAGCTTCCTCCGGCGTGTGACTGGCTTGGGCAGGATGGAGTCCAGCATGCGTTTGTAGCGAAGGTTCATGCGGAGGGGCGGGGCCTCCTCTGCAGTCCGAGGGGCTTTGGGGAGGGGCGGGGCGGGGCTAGGCAGGGGGGACATGACATCAGCTACAGCTGGAGGAGGAGAAGCTCTGCTCCTGCAGGAAAGAGAGGACAGGAGGAGAAGAGAGAGGACAGGAGGAGAAGAGAGAGGACAGGAGGAGGAGGAGAGGACAGGAGGAGAAGAGAGAGGACAGGAGGAGGAGGAGAGGACAGGAGAGACACCTGTTAGCCAACACCATCCACCATCCCCCCAAAACACAACTATTAACCAACACCACCCCCCGAGGTCGTACTTGGGTAGTCTCTTCCTGCTTCTCCTGGGAACCGTCTTCCTGTCAGCCTCGCCTCCTGCCTCGCCTCCTGCCTCGCCTCCTGCCTCGCCTCCTGCCTCGCCCTGATCCTGAGGAGACCAAAACATCACTTACAGCTGTTCCATCCATACTACCATCAGGGCGTAGTGGGGTCAGAGGTCAGGGTGAGGTTACAGGTCAGAGTGAGGTTACAGGTCAGAGTGTGGTAACAGGTCAGAGTGGGGTTAGAGGTCAGGGTGGGGTTACAGGTCAGGGTGTGGTTAGAGGTCAGAGTCACAGGTCAGGGTGAGGTTACAGGTCAGGGTGTGGTTACAGGTCAGGGTGAGGTTACAGGTCAGAGTGAGGTTACAGGTCAGAGTGAGGTTACAGGTCAGAGTGTGGTAAGAGGTCAGAGTAAGGGTTACAGGTCAGAGTGTGGTAAGAGGTCAGAGTAAGGGTTACAGGTCAGAGTGTGGTAAGAGGTCAGAGTAAGGGTTACAGGTCAGGGTTACAGGTCAGAGTGTGGTAAGAGGTCAGAGTAAGGGTTACAGGTCAGGGTTACAGGTCAGAGTGTGGTAAGAGGTCAGAGTGAGGTTACAGGTCAGAGTGAGGTTACAGGTCAGGGTGAGGTTACAGGTCAGGGTTACAGGTCAGGGTGAGGTTACAGGTCAGAGTGAGGTAAGAGGTCAGGGTGGGGTTACAGGTCAGGGTGGGGTTACAGGTCAGGGTGAGGTTACAGGTCAGAGTGAGGTTAGAGGTCAGGGTTACAGGTCAGGGTGAGGTTACAGGTCAGAGTGTGGTTAGAGGTCAGAGTGAGGTTAGAGGTCAGAGTAAGGGTTACAGGTCAGGGTGAGAGGTCAGAGTGGGGTTACAGGTCAGGGTGAGATTACAGGTCAGGGTGAGGTTACAGGTCAGGGTGTGGTTAGAGGTCAGAGTGGGGTTACAGGTCAGGGTGTGGTGCGACGCATCAGAACTCACCCGAGTGGCTCGTCTGGTACGTGAGGAGGGAGGAGCCCGAGAGGGAGGAGCCTCAGAGGGGGGAGGAGTCTCAGCCTTCACTGGAGGCGCTGCTCTCCTCCCTGTCACATGGGGGGATTACAGGAAGGAGAGTTTAACATAGTGCCTGTTTGTGTTGGTAACTCTGTTCTTCGTGTGTGTGTGTGTGTGTGTGTCCCTACCTCTGGTAGTCCTCCGAGGGGTGGGGTCACTAGCTGGGCTCCCCTGGTCTGACCCGGGGGCTGTGGGGGACGGAGCCCTGGTTTTCCTGGTGCTGCGTAGAGCAGTGAGAACAGACTCCTCCCCCTCCTGCTCCTCTCCTCCCCTGGTCTTCCTGGTGCTGCGTAGAGCAGGGAGAACAGACTCCTCCCCCTCCTGCTCCTCTCCTCCCCTGGTCTTCCTGGTGCTGCGTAGAGCAGGGAGAACAGGCTCCTCCCCCTCCTGCTCCACTCCTCCCCTGGTCTTCCTGGTGCTGCGTAGAGCAGTGAGAACAGACTCCTCCCCCTCCTGCTCCTCTCCTCCCCTGGTCTTCCTGGTGCTGCGTAGAGCAGTGAGAACAGACTCCTCCCCCTCCTGCTCCTCTCCTCCCCTGGTCTTCCTGGTGCTGCGTAGAGCAGTGAGAACAGACTCCTCCCCCTCCTGCTCCTCTCCTCCCCTGGTCTTCCTGGTGCTGCGTAGAGCAGTGAGAACAGACTCCTCCCCCCTCCTGCTCCTCTCCTCCCCTGGTCTTCCTGGTTTGTAGAGCAGTGAGAACAGACTCCTCCCCCTCCTGCTCCTCTCCTCCCCTGGTCTTCCTGGTGCTGCGGGTTGTCCTGGGGGGAGTCTTGTGAGGGGCGCGGCGTTTAGCCGGGGTGGGGGTGCAGCTGTCAGCCTCCACCTCTGGAAGGGCAGGGGGGCGGGGCGTAGCAGGGGGCCGGCCCCTCCTGCGTGTGCTGGGGGGGGACAAGGGGGGTGTTTCTGCTGGTCACTGAGGCCCTGGTCTTGCGTGGAGGGGTGGCAGGAGCCAGAGTGGTTTCATCTGGGAGGGACTCTACCTCGACGCCCTCCACCTCGACGCCCTCCACCTCTCTGTGCTCCTGAGGCTCTCCACCAACGGCTGTCTGGACCAGTTCTGGGTCCTGCTTGACCTCCGCAGGTTCAGGGCTGGGGTCAGGGCTGGGACCGAGGCTGGGGTCGGGGCTGGGGTCAGGGCTGGTCTCTGCTGGGCCGGAGGACAGGAGGTCTGACTGGAGCTCATCTTCAGTGGGGATCATCTCTCCACATGAGGTCACTTCCTCCTGCATGGGCTCCTCCTCCTCCAGAGCTGCAGGAGGGGGGGGCTCTGTCTGCTCACACAGGTCAGAGGCAGCCTCAGAAGCTGTCTGCTCACACAGGTCAGAGGCAGCCTCAGAAGCTGGCCTGGTCTGTGAGGCCTCTGCCTCAGAGTACACGTTGGGGTTTGTTTCTGTCGCAGCCTCAGTCCGTCCCACATTCACAACTGCATCCACGGTAACCACAGCCTCGATTCCATCTGCCTCCATCTGTGCTGCCTCTGTTGCAGCAGTGGCTGCCTCCTCTCCCACCTCTGTCTCACCCACTCCCTCTGCTTCTCCATCTACCTGCCCCTCTCTCCCTGCCTCCGTCTCCACCTCTGCCTCTCTCCCTGCCTCCGTCTCCACCTCTGCCTCTCTCCCTGCCTCCGTCTCCACCTCTGCTTCTCCCTCTCCATCTACCTCTCCCTCCGTCTCTACCTCTGCCTCACCCACTCCTTGTGCTTCTCCCTCTATCCCTGCCTCCGTCTCTACCTCTGCCTCACCCACTCCCTCTCCCTCTATCCCTGCCTCTCCCACTGCCTCTGTCTCCAACACTGCTTCTCCCTCTTCATCTACCCCTGCCTCAGTCTCTACCTCTGCCTTACCCTCTCCCACTGCCTCCGTCTCTACCTCTGCTTCTCCCTCCTCATCTACCCCTGCCTCCATCTCCACTTCTGCCTCACCCACTCCCTCTGCATCTACCTCTCCCTCTCTCACTGCCTCCGTCTCCACCACTGCCTCTTCCACTGCCTCTACTTCTTCACAGACATCATCCATCCTCTCCAGGGTGACCATGTCTGTCTCCTGACCCTCCAGGGGCCTCTCCAGCTCCTCCGTGCCCAGGAGGAGGACTTCAGGCTGGGCCACAGCCTCTGCCGTGTGGCTGGGCTCCACACTGGTCTCCAGGGGTAGCGTGTCAGCATCCGGGTCCACATCCTCATCCTCAAGCATCAGCGAGAAGCCCTGAGCTCCGGAGGTGGGGGCCTCTGGCTCGACCCCGTGCCCCAGGGTGGTGATCTCCGTCTGGGCCTGGTGGATCAGGGCCTGCCCCGGATCCTCCACCAGCTCCAGGAGGGTGGAGGAGGACTTCAGCTGGGTGTAGCAGGTGGCCCCACTCTCCTCCTCAGCTCCTCCTGTGCCCAGCCTCACGATGAACACCTCCTCCTCCTGTTGCTGGGGGTTACACAGAGACACATCAACTACTGAGCCTGCACCAAGTCTTCATAACAGGCTGGCTATTACTAGCAGCTAACACGCTATTACTAGCAGCTAACACGCATCTACTAGCAGCTAACACACATCTACTAGCAGCTAACACGCATCTACTAGCAGCTAACACGCTATTACTAGCAGCTAACACACATCTACTAGCAGCTAACACACATCTACTAGCAGCTAACACGCATCTACTAGCAGCTAACACGCATCTACTAGCAGCTAACACACATCTACTAGCAGCTAACACGCATCTACTAGCAGCTAACACGCATCTACTAGCAGCTAACACGCATCTACTAGTAGCTAAACGCATCAACTAGCAGCTAACACACATCTACTAGCAGCTAACACACATCTACTAGCAGCTAACACACATCTACTAGCAGCTAACACGCATCTACTAGTAGCTAAACGCATCAACTAGCAGCTAACACGCATCTACTAGCAGCTAACACGCATCTACTAGCAGCTAACACGCATCTACTAGCAGCTAACACACATCTACTAGCAGCTAACACACATCTACTAGCAGCTAACACACATCTACTAGCAGCTAACACGCATCTACCAGCAGCTAACACACATCTACTAGCAGCTAACACACATCTACTAGCAGCTAACACACATCTACTAGCAGCTAACACACATCTACTAGCAGCTAACACGCATCTACTAGCAGCTAACACGCATCTACTAGCAGCTAACACGCATCTACTAGTAGCTAAACGCATCAACTAGCAGCTAACACACATCTACTAGCAGCTAACACACATCTACTAGCAGCTAACACACATCTACTAGCAGCTAACACACATCTACTAGCAGCTAACACGCATCTACTAGTAGCTAAACGCATCAACTAGCAGCTAACACGCATCTACTAGCAGCTAACACGCATCTACTAGCAGCTAACACACATCTACTAGCAGCTAACACACATCTACTAGCAGCTAACACACATCTACTAGCAGCTAACACACATCTACTAGCAGCTAACACGCATCTACCAGCAGCTAACACACATCTACTAGCAGCTAACACACATCTACTAGCAGCTAACACACATCTACTAGCAGCTAAACGCAGCTAAGTAGAAGCTAACTAGCGTCAGGTAATAGCCAGCCTGCGGTTAACTAAGCAAATCGAGAATGTCCTTACTTTTAGGTCTGCCTCGGATGTGACCAATGAGAGCACAGCGGCGTCCTGCTCTGATAGGTCAGGAGGGTAACGAGGGGCGGGTCGTTCAGTGAAGAGCCTGGAGTTTGGACCCCAGTTTCCTGCCACCTCCTCAATTATTTCCACCTCGCTGCCAGAATCCTCCTCCTCCTCTTCCGGAGCATCTGACCCCCTCCCCCTCCTCCTCCTCCTCTTCCTCCTCCTCTTCCTCCTCCTCAGAGGAAGGGCTGGAGAGGTCCTCACTGTCGTTCAGACTGACCACAGCTGCAGAGACACCAGTGCAGGTTGTTAGCTCTCCAGAAGGACCTTAAAACCCAACCCCTAAAACTAAACCCCTAAAACCAAACCCCTGATAACCCAGCCAGCCTTACACTGGGAGTCTGTCCCTGTGGGCCCGGAGGAGACGGACGTCTGGGTGGTCAGGGCCGGGGGGGGCTCGGGCACCGCTTCCTCTCCCTCACCGGACACAGGGTCACTGAGGAGCGGGAGAGAAGGTAAGAAAGGTGTTTGGGTTCTGTTACGTTCACAGGAACATCCATGACCATCAGGGCGTGTGTGTGAGGCTCACCTGTTGATGGAGGTGCAGCTGTCCTCGTGTATGCCAGAGCGGGTGAGAGACAAGTCGTCACCAAACAGATGACGCTCCACGAAGTCTGAGAGACCTGGGAGAGAGAGAGATCATCCACAATCACCTTTTGCTTGTTGATTCTGATTCTAATGGGGCCTGGCTGCAACACTGAGAAACACCGTGCTAGGCTCCTCCCACCTGCTTGGGACCCGCCCCTAGGGCAGAGGACTGTGTGTAGAAACCCACTGGCTTTCACTGGATCTTACAATGTAACCACACAGGCCAGGTAGAGCCCTCACCTGAGGTCTCCATCAGGTCCTCTGGAGGAGACGTCTGCTCCTGCTGCATGTCCCCCTCCTCCTCCCCCTCCTCCTCCTCCTCCTCCTGCTGCTGCTGCACAACCTCCTCCTCCTGGTCCTCCTCTTGCTGCTCCGCAACCTCCTCCTTCTGGTCCTCCTCCTCCACCACCACCACCTTCTCCTCTTCCTTCTGTATGTCCTCTTCCTCCTGGTCCTCCTCCACCACCTTCTCCTCCTCCTTCTGCATGTCCTCTTCCTTCTCCTCCACCTTCTCATCCTCCTCCGAGACCACCACCTTCTCTTCCAACACCACAACCTCCTCCTTCTGGTCCTCCTCTTCCTCCACCACCACCACTACCTTCTCCTCCTCCTTCTGCATGTCCTCTTCCTCCTCCTCCACCTTCTCATCCTCCTGGTCCTCCACCTTCTCATCCTCCTCCGACACCACCACCACCATCACCTTCTCCTCTAACACCACAACCTCCTCCTTCTGGTCCTCCTCTTCCACCTCCTTTATATTCTCCTCCTCCTGCTCTGTGGTCTCCTCCACTGGTTCCTCACCGCTGACCATCTCACACACTTCCTGGTGACCTTTAGGCCCCTCGACCACTTCCAGGTCAGGAGGCTGTTCTACTTCCTGTTGGGCAATGGGCTCCTCCTCCTTTTCTACCACTTGGTCTTCCTGTTCTGGGCAGACCTCCATCTTCACTTCCTCTTCAAGAAGCCGCTCTGCTGTCACTTCCTGTTCCTCCGACTCAACTTCCTGTCCATCAGCCTGCTCCTGTTCCAAAGATAGGAGAACGCTTTGCTGTTTGGCTGCTGCGGGCCCTTCTTCCTGGAGGGGCAGCACTTCCTGTGCCTCAGTGTCCCTCTGGGATACTTGCATCACTTCCTGTTTGGTCACTTCCTGGATGTCGTCCTGTAGAGGTCCCTCCCCCTCCAGATCCTCGGGGCGGAGGGCGTCGTGGAACTCCAAGGATGTGTCGGCTGATTGGACGGACGCCACGCTCATGTCTAGGCCCAGGCTGAGTCTCCCCGACAACGGTGTTCGCAAAAGCCCCGACAACGCCGTATCCACGGCAACCTCCTGGATTGAGGATCCGCTCTCTGACTCAAGGTGCTCCAACCTCTCTGTTGCCACCTGTAGGTCACAGGAAGAATGACACGCAACTTGACACAGGAATACAGATATGACACATATTACAGATATCAGCAAATGACCCCTTTAGAAAATATAAATAAATCGAGGAGGTGCACTGACCCCGTTTCCCCAGCAGTTGGCGCTCTTCTCTGGCTGGGGGAGCTGGGCCTCCTCTATGAAGGTGATGCGGCTCTCCTTGGGGCGTGGCGGGGGGGTGAGGGAGCGGGCGGGGGAGGCGGAGGGGGAGGCCACGGGGGTGGGGCGCAGGCTGGAGCGCAGGATGGACTGGGGGGTGAAGGAAGAGAACACTGGACCCGACGCAGCCAACGCACGCGCTCGCTGAGAAGCACACACGCACACACACACACACACACACACACACACACACACACACACACACACACGTAAGACACACTTAAGACACACTTCTCCCCCCAGCCCTCCCCCAGCTCTCCCCCCAGCCCTTGCTCCTCACCTTGACCACCTGTGGGGTCTGCAGCAGGGAGAGTTCGGGGGCCTTGGTGGCACTCTTAGGAGGGCCCCATGTCCTCCTGGGGGGGGTGAGCAGGGGGGCCGAGGTGAAGGGGGGCACCACCAGATCCAGGAGCCTGGGTGGGAGAGAGGGCAGGGTTAGCGTTTGGTCACTTTCATTCCTTTGTTAATAACAGTTTACAGCAAGACTTTACATTCAGGTTACATCAACTCCACCTGCCATGCACCGTAATGCATCCCCCTGCCATGCACCGTAATGCATCCCCCTGCCATGCACCGTAATGCATCCCCCTGCCATGCACCGTAATGCACCCCTCTGCCATGCACCGTAATGCATCCCCCTGCCATGCATCCCCCTGCCATGCACCGTAATGCATCCCCCTGCCATGCACCGTAATGCATCCACCTGCCATGCACCGCAATGCATCCACCTGCCATGCACCGCAATGCATCCCCCTGCCATGCATCCCCCTGCCATGCACCGTAATGCATCCAGTTAGCCGAAGCTGGGTCCGTGTCTGTGTTCATGAACACGTTACATCTGCCAACTTGTGGTGAATCTGATATCAACTATGGGGGCCACAGGTACTGAAATGTCCTCAAGAGCAATTCCTAACCCTGGGTGGGACACTGTGCTGAAACACAGACAAGGTAACCTCACCTGGACTTCCTCCTTGCTGCCATGGTGATGGGGGTGCCCAGGAAGGGGTCTGGGCGGTCAGGGGGAGACTGGAGCCCGGGTGTGGTGGGGCTAGGGGGCAGGAGAAGGGGTTAATACACTTTATCAGCAGTTAGAGGTGTTAGAGTGCATAGCACGGACATGCACTTCACACTGCAGTTGAGATTGGTGACAGACATGCATTTCTTTTAATGACATGCCGCCGTGTAAATAAGATACATAACATAAGGCCATTTAGTTTGTTTAATAAAAGAGCAAGCTATAGACCTGTTTTATAGGAAAGGTATAGACCTGTTTTATAGGAAAGGTATAGACCTGTTTTATAGGAAAGGTATAGACCTGTTTTATAGGAAAGGTATAGACCTGTTTTATAGGAAAGGTATAGACCTGTTTTATAGGAAAGGTATAGACCTGTTTTATAGGAAAGGTATAGACCTGTTTTATAGGAAAGGTATAGACCTGTTTTATAGGAAAGGTATAGACCTGTTTTATAGGAAAGGTATAGACCTGTTTTATAGGAAAGGTATAGACCTGTTTTTAACCTTAAATGAAAAAAAAAGAAGAAAAAAAGCCCTTCCAGGGGGACAGGAGAGGCTGTTGCGCCCCCCTAATATAATGGTAGAGGAAACACTGCACTTGACCGTGTGGGGGAGGAGCCTCACCTTCTGAGGGGGGAGGTGGGGGAGAGGGGCTCCTTGCCCACCCACACCTCTCCGATCTTGGTCAGCACGTCACTGATGAACCCCGCCCTCGTCAGAACCTTCTCACTGGCCAAGCGCCTGGGGACACTGGAGAGAGGCTGTGGTCGAGAGACTGAGGAGCAGAGTGAGGAGAGGAGGAGGAGAGGAGCAGGGAGAGGAGAGGAGGAGAGAGGGAGGAGAGGAGCAGGGTGAGGAGAGGAGGAGAGAGAGGAGCAGGGAGAGGAGAGGAGGAGAGAGGGAGGAGAGGAGCAGGGAGAGGAGGAGAGGAGCAGGGTGAGGAGGAGGAGGGTGAAGAGGAGAGAGAGGGATGGGTAGATATACAGTTACATTCAGAGTCTCATTATAATGTCTTGTTAACCAGTATCATCATCCAGAGCTCTTTACAAGTGCTGACTACACCAGGGCCCTATACACAGTAGAGACACCTTCCACACACCTTCACACACACACACACACACACAGTCTCTCTCCCCCGTACCCACCATGTGTGAGGAGTGTGGAGGGGTGCTGGTAGGGCTTGCTTCTCTCCAGGGCCAGCCTGCGCTGGGCTCGGGGAAGGACCTTGCCGTACATATCCAGGATGGAGTTCCTGGTGCTGGAGCGCTCCTTCACCCTGGAGTCCCTCTCGCTCTGGACAGAACAACAGCAGCTCACACCCGCACTAGGACACGCTGGGGGAGCGTGTGTGTGTGTGTGTGTGTGTGTGTGTGTGTGTGTGAGAGAGAGAGACAGAGAGAGCGTACCGCCATGTTGGTCCTGAGGCTGTGGTTGAGCTGGAGAGCAGCAGTGTAGTTGGACTGCTGCAGGTAGTGAACCAGGAGCAGCTCTCTGTTCTGCAGGCCCCCCCCCACTCTGCAGGAACCTCTCCAGACACTCCTGACACACAGATAACACAGCCTCATGTGATGTTAGTGTGTAGCCAGGGTTACAGTGTGTAGCCAGGGTTACAGTGTGTAGCCAGGGTTACAGTGTGTAGCCAGGGTTACAGTGTGTATCCAGGGCAGCGCCCCCTACCTGCTCCCGGAGGCGTAGCGGCAGGCGTAGTAGCAGGGTCATTAGACCCAGGTCCTGACAGCCCAGGAACACAGCACAGAGCAGCTCCTCCACCCTCTCACCCACACCCTGCTGCCTCACTAGAGCCAGGGCCTCCACCACACACCTGGGGAAGGGGCACATGGGGAGAGCAAAGGTTATAATCACACACACACACACACACACACACACTAACCTACATCTCCCCTCCCTACCTGTTGTGCAGCAGCACGGAGATGCAGAGTGGGGCATGCTGTGGTGCGGCCAGCAGGGGGCGTGTGGCTTGCAGGTAGCGCAGAGCGAGCACCGCCTGGCCCTGGCTGAGCAGAGCCTGCAGCACACAGCCATGGTGCCAGTCCCACGGGGCGGGAAGGGAGGACGGGTGCAGGAGCAGCTCCAGGGAGTTCTGACGGGGCCAAGGGCACGGGTTAGGGGGGCCGTGTGTGTGTGTACCTGGTGTGTGTGTGTGTGTGTGTGTACCTGGTGCGTGTGTGTGTGTGTGTGCGTGTGTACCTGGTAGTCGTGGTGGTCCAGCAGCCAGAGTCCCTGCACCAGTTTGACCAGCCTGCCAGGGAGGGAGAAGGCAGTGGGGAAGGACTCCACACACCTTGCACTCTTAATACACTTGGGGAACGTGTACATGACATCCAGCAGCAGGTAGATGACCTGGGGACTGTTATGGAACATACACAGGCTGGAGGGTCTAGAGTGGTCATGTGGACGTATGTTCACAGGGTGGAGGGTCTAGAGTGGTCATGTGGACGTATGTTCACAGGGTGGAGGGTCTAGAGTGGTCATGTGGACGTATGTTCACAGGCTGGAGGGTCTAGAGTGGTCATGTGGACGTATGTTCACAGGGTGGAGGGTCTAGAGTGGTCATGTGGACGTATGTTCACAGGGTGGAGGGTCTAGAGTGGTCATGTGGACGTATGTTCACAGGCTGGAGGGTCTAGAGTGGTCATGTGGACGTATGTTCACAGGGTGTCCACCCCCAGCAGCATTATGAGAATCATTACTAGAATTAGGGGTCAGCAGGGCTGAGCTACAGGAAGGATCATTACTAGGATCAGCTGGGCTACAGGAAGGATCATTACTAGGATCAGCTGGGCTACAGGAAGGATCATTACTAGGATCAGCAGGGCTGAGCTACAGGAAGGATCATTACTAGGATCAGCTGGGCTACAGGAAGGATCATTACTAGGATCAGCAGAGCTACAGGAAGGATCATTACTAGGATCAGCAGGGCTACAGGAAGGATCATTACTAGGATCAGCTGAGCTACAGGAAGGATCATTACTAGGATCAGCTGAGCTACAGGAAGGATCATTACTAGGATCAGCAGGGCTACAGGAAGGATCATTACTAGGATCAGCAGGGCTGAGCTACAGGAAGGATCATTACTAGGATCAGCTGGGCTACAGGAAGGATCATTACTAGGATCAGCTGGGCTACAGGAAGGATCATTACTAGGATCAGCAGGGCTGAGCTACAGGAAGGATCATTACTAGGATCAGCTGGGCTACAGGAAGGATCATTACTAGGATCAGCAGAGCTACAGGAAGGATCATTACTAGGATCAGCAGGGCTACAGGAAGGATCATTACTAGGATCAGCTGAGCTACAGGAAGGATCATTACTAGGATCAGCTGAGCTACAGGAAGGATCATTACTAGGATCAGCAGGGCTGAGCTACAGGAAGGATCATTACTAGGATCAGCAGGGCTACAGGAAGGATCATTACTAGGATCAGCAGGGCTGAGCTACAGGAAGGATCATTACTAGGATCAGCTGGGCTACAGGAAGGATCATTACTAGGATCAGCTGGGCTACAGGAAGGATCATTACTAGGATCAGCTGGGCTACAGGAAGGATCATTACTAGGGTCAGCAGGGCTACAGGAAGGATCATTACTAGGATCAGCTGAGCTACAGGAAGGATCATTACTAGGATCAGCTGGGCTACAGGAAGGATCATTACTAGGGTCAGCAGGGCTACAGGAAGGATCATTACTAGGATCAGCAGGGCTACAGGAAGGATCATTACTAGGATCAGCAGAGCTACAGGAAGGATCATTACTAGGATCAGCAGGGCTGAGCTACAGGAAGGATCATTACTAGGGTCAGCAGGGCTACAGGAAGGATCATTACTAGGATCAGCAGAGCTACAGGAAGGATCATTACTAGGATCAGCAGGGCTGAGCTACAGGAAGGATCATTACTAGGATCAGCAGAGCTACAGGAAGGATCATTACTAGGATCAGCAGAGCTACAGGAAGGATCATTACTAGGATCAGCAGAGCTACAGGAAGGATCATTACTAGGATCAGCAGAGCTACAGGAAGGATCATTACTAGGATCAGCAGGGCTGAGCTACAGGAAGGATCATTACTAGGATCAGCAGGGCTACAGGAAGGATCATTACTAGGATCAGCTGAGCTACAGGAAGGATCATTACTAGGATCAGCTGAGCTACAGGAAGGATCAGTACTAGGATCAGCTGAGCTACAGGAAGGATCATTACTAGGATCAGCAGAGCTACAGGAAGGATCATTACTAGGATCAGCAGGGCTGAGCTACAGGAAGGATCATTACTAGGATCAGCAGAGCTACAGGAAGGATCATTACTAGGATCAGCAGGGCTACAGGAAGGATCATTACTAGGATCAGCAGGGCTACAGGAAGGATCATTACTAGGATCAGCAGGGCTACAGGAAGGATCATTACTAGGATCAGCTGAGCTACAGGAAGGATCATTACTAGGATCAGCTGGGCTACAGGAAGGATCATTACTAGGATCAGCAGGGCTACAGGAAGGATACAAGGGCATGTTTAGCCGTCTCCTCAACATCCTCCAGCAGGTACACGTCCAGCAGCGCCTGGCAACCAGAGAGAGAGAGAGAGAGAGAGAGAGAGAGAGAGAGAGAGAGAGAGGGGAGAGAGAGAGAGAGAGAGAGAGAGAGGGGAGAAAGAGAGAGAGAGAGAGAGAGAATCAACGTGGGTTTCTCATAGAGCCTGACCGATAAAGGATTTTTAAGGCCGATACCGATACAAATATTTGGTGATAAAAAAATCTGATATTCCAATATCGGCCGATAAAAAATAATAAAAATAATCCAGGAACGCGTAACAAAACAAACTGATTTCCCTATGAAGGGTTAAGTGCCCAAGGACACAACGTCATTAGCAGCAACCCTCTGATTAATAGACAGATCCCCTAACTGCTCAGCCATCTGACTCCTGTTATTATTTCCTCACTAAAATAATAACATAATGCAGTTTCTGATAAATAAAATGTATAAAAATACAAACTTAAGATATGAAACTCAAACTCCTTTGAACAAAAACACAATTATAAAGAAACTTCAATATTCATTTATCGGCCATTATAAATACCGATAGTTTGGAAAATGCCTAATATCGTCCGATAATATCGGCCCGCCGATATATCGGTCGGGTTCTAGTTTCTCATGACCTCATGTTTCGCTCCCAGCTGTTGGTTATAAAGCTCACATGAAGGGTGGGGGGCGGGTACAGTCCAGTCCCGCCCTTGTCCCGCCTCCACAGGTCAGCCACGCGCTCGCCACACTGGCCCACCAGCCCGTCAATCATCAGGCCGTCATAGCCTTTCCCCCTGCAGGACCAACCATGACAACAGTGAACAGGCAACACCTCGGGATAAGAGCTAAATGTAACGTAAACACTGTCATAGCGATCATCCCATCAAACACTCAAGACTAAGCTACACACTGGTGATCTTTGATTTTCTGCTGTAAAAGCTGTTGTAACTACAGCGCTGTAACTACAGTAGAAGTCTGGAGCTGACTGACCTTTGGAGGCCCTGGAGCTCCTCCCCGCGGAGGCCCTGGAGCTCCTCCCCGCGGAGGCCCTGGAGGTCCTCCCTGCGGAGGGTGTAGTATCCTCTGATTGCCGAGTACCTGTAAAGGGGCCTGGAGATCGGAACAGAGTCCTCGTCTGGAGAGAGAAGAAGCACAGCCGCTCAGAACGACAGATGGAGGAGGAGCACGGCCACTCAGACAGAGAGGTGGGGGAGGAGCATGGCCACTCAGACAGAGAGGTGGGGGAGGAGGTGCAGAGGGCAGGAGGAGGTGTTCCGTACCTGAGCCCTCGGGCAGGAGTCCGGTCCTGCAGAACCAGAGCAGCACCTTGGCGTACTGGGAGATGAGAGCTGACACCATGCTCTTATTCAGCAGGCCCTGCCGCCCTGCACACATGCACAACAGGAACACAGAGGGAATGAGATATGGATGCTAAATGGTATGTACCTGTGTGTGTGTACCTGTGTGTGTGTATGTGTACATGTGCGTACCTGTGAGTGTGTATGTGTACATGTGCGTACCTGTGTGTGTGTACCTGTGAGTGTGTATGTGTACATGTGCGTACCTGTGTGTGTGTATGTGTACATGTGCGTACCTGTGTGTGTGTACCTGTGTGTGTGTGTGTACATGTGCGTACCTGTGTGTGTGTACCTGTGTGTGTGTGTGTACATGTGCGTACCTGTGTGTGCGTACCTGTGTGTGTGTACCTGTGTGTGTGTGTGTGTACATGTGTGTACCTGTGTGTGTGTATGTGTACATGTGTGTGTGTGTGTACATGTGTGTACCTGTGTGTGTGAGCGTCTGGGCCTCCTTCAGCAGGCAGCGGAGGATGATGCTGAGGTTGCCCAGCAACCTCTGGCTGTGCTGGAGATGCTGCAGGATCTGGGGGTCTGTGAAGTTGGATGAGCTGTCGAACAGTGGAGCACCTGGACACACACACACACACACAATACATTAAACTGTCTGGAAAGGGTTCCTCCACTTGTAGCAATGCATAGAGCGAGAGAGACCTACAGTAGGGTTAGGGTCAGAGAGACCTACAGGGGGGTAAGAGAGACCTACAGGAGGGTTAGGGTCAGAGAGACCTACAGGGGGGTAAGAGAGACCTACAGGAGGGTCAGAGAGACCTACAGGAGGGTCAGAGAGACCTACAGGAGGGTAAAGAGACCTACAGGAGGGTAAAGAGACCTACAGGGGGGTTAGAGAGACCTACAGGGAGGTCAGAGAGACCTACAGGAGGGTCAGAGAGACCTACAGGAGGGTCAGAGAGACCTACAGGGGGGTTAAAGAGACCTACAGGGGGGTAAAGAGACCTACAGGGGGGTCAGAGACCTACAGGAGGGTAAAGAGACCTACAGGAGGGTAAAGAGACCTACAGGGGGGTCAGAGACCTACAGGAGGGTAAAGAGACCTACAGGAGGGTAAAGAGACCTACAGGGGGGTCAGAGACCTACAGGGGGGTTAAAGAGACCTACAGGGGGGTCAGAGACCTACAGGAGGGTAAAGAGACCTACAGGGGGGTCAGAGACCTACAGGGGGGTCAGAGACCTACAGGATGGTAAAGAGACCTACACGAGGTGTCGAGGTCTTGCTTGGTGTGGACAACCTTGTTCCAGGTCCACTCCAGGATGTAGCGTAGAGACACAACACAGCCTGGAGCATCTGCAGAACACACAGCTCTTACTACACACACACACACACACAACGAGAGGGGGGTATCAGTATGCTATGAATGTGTGTGTGTGTGTGTGTGTGTGTGTGTGTGCTCACCCTCGGTGGTCCACTGCCTGATGCAGCCTGTGATGAGGCTGAGAGAGCTGGTCTCTACCGCTGTGCTCAGCACCGCGTCTAACTGCTCCTCCTGCACATACACACACAGAGAGACAGGCTGGAGGGTGTGTGTGTGTACCTGAGACAGGCTGGAGGGTGTGTGTGTGTACCTGAGACAGGCTGGAGGGTGTGTGTGTGTACCTGAGACAGGCTGGAGGGTGTGTGTGTGTGTGTGTATGTGTGTGTACCTGAGACAGGCTGGAGGGTGTGTGTGTGTGTGTGTGTGTGTGTGTGTGTGTACCTGAGGTAGGCTGGAGGGTGTGTGTGTGTGTGTGTGTACCTGAGACAGGCTGGAGGGCTGGAGGTGTGCCAGGCGTGAGGACACCAGACCAGACAAGAGGCAGCGAGAGTAGCAGGAAGATATGACCTCACTGGACACCAGAGACACCTTCTTCAGGAAGCTCAGGGTCTGCACACACACACACACAGAGATAGATAGAGAGAGTACACACACACACACACAGAGAGAGAGAGAGCCAGGTGAGAGGAACGTAAGGTAGCTGACAGAATTAGAGCACGACCGATATATCGGCGGGCCGATATTATCGGCCGATATTAGGCATTTTCCAAACTATCGGTATAGGTATTTATAATGGCCGAATGGCTAAGCAGCTGGGAATCGGGCTATTAATCAGAGGGTTGCTGGTTCGATTCCCGGCCGTGTCAAATGACGTTGTGTTAACCCTACTTGTCTCTGGGAATGTCCAAGTACTTAGTCGATCTGGATAAGAACTTCTGCTAAAAGTGACTAAATGTGAACTACAAATAACTACTGTTTGGGAAATCAGTTTGTTTTGTTACGCGTTTGATTTTTTTGGATTAAAAAAATCAATTAAAAGATATCGGAATATCAGATTTTTTAATCACCAATTATTTGTATTGGTATCGGCCTTAAAAATCCTTTATCGGTCTGGCTCTAGACAGAATATGCAATGCTGTAGATCCTCACCTCCTTCTGGTACCCTGAGCAGCTGAGGTGGACCAGGCCTACACTAAGAAGACAGCTGGCCTCTGTGAGCACACACACACACACATTAGAAGCATAAAAATGTGTGTGTAAGCAGTATGTGTGTGGTACGTGTGTGTAAGCAGTATGTGTGTGGTATGTGTGTATATGTGTGCGTGCGTGCACTTGCCAAAGTTGTATGCGGTGGGGCAGAAGAGGGCATCGGGGGCGGGGCAGGAGGGGGGCAGGCCCCTGCTGAGGGAGCGTTCATGCACCTGCACGTCCAGCAGGGGGCAGGACCACCAGGCCTCCCCCACACCCTCCACACACCACACAGCCTGGTAGGCACAGCTCCTCAGGGACTCCCCCGATCTGGAGCAGTCACACACACACAGGGAGACACACACACACACACACACACACATACAGGGAGACACACACACACACACACACAGGGAGACACACACACACACACAGGGACACACACAGGGAGACACACACACACACACACACACACACACACACACACACAGGGAGACACACACAGGGAGACACACACAGGGAGACACACACACACACACACAGGGAGACACACACAGGGAGACACACACAGGGAGAGACACACAGTCACACACACACAGGGAGAGACACACAGTCACACAGTCACACACACAGGGGAGAC
>CAEFZP010002192.1:0-210010 GCA_903064625.1 Mallotus villosus
GATTAAGACATGTTCGTAGGTACCTAGCGAAAAGTAGCCTCAACTTTCCTAGACTTAACTACGATACTAATGCTGAAGGGTCGCTGATATCGCATAGCGTCGTTGCTAACGTGTGATGTTGTGACTGTGTGTGTAACACTGAATTACTCACTGAACAACCAGCTAACCAGCTCCGGTTACTTAGCATACAGGTTTGAGGAGAAGCTACGGGTGTACGTCCCGTAGGCCTACAGCCCATCCTCCTTTGCTAGCTATGTTGCTCTCGTAGATACGTGATAATTATATGGGATGTGAGGGAATGATAAAGGTCTCTGATTCGACGAATAAGATGTCAATATAAGTAAGAAACGATGTCATTGGCCCGGCATCGCCCCTTTTTTCCGCCAATGAGAAGCCGTTTTTCCCAAATGTATGAAAAAAGTATGAGCGCTCCCGCCCCTCCAGGGGGGAGTGGCTTATCTCAGTGATAACGAATGGCGATATATTATATTTGGTCACATTTAAGTGGTTGTTGACAGGGACTTACGGTCTCCCACACACATTTAACGCGTTAACACAGTACATTTCTTATTTAAATAGTTTGGTATATCATATTTTTGCACGTTTTTTTATTACTATTTTTACGAAAAATTCTAGGAGGGGCGGCGCCCTTGCGCCCTCTATGGACGCACCGCCACTGGCAAATATACTGCTGGTGCTGGTGGCAGAGTTGGAAAAAAGGGGATGTGGAACCTCTATCAATCACTGATAGGGTTCTGAAAATGGTGTACAAATTGAATCGATTTAGAATTAAGTAAATTAATACATTTGATATTTTTAATGGAAGGTGATTCTGCTGCAGGCTAAATGTATCTATGAATTAATATCTATTAATATGAATAGTATCATTTAAATGAAATAGCAAGTCAGACCTGTTAACTAGAATTATTAAAAAAAGTATATATATACACTCCGTCCACACGAGGCCACCCCTTTATGACCACTCTAGTAGGTTACCCAACCACGGTTCCGCTTATTCTTACAAAGCTGGAATTTCACCCAACCACAGAGCCAACTCATTTTCTGGCCAACTACAGGCAGGTTCACTACAGCGGTCTGCAAGAACCGGAAGCATATTGTCAAATAACCTATTCAGCTTTTGACAGTTTTTCTGGATTTCGAGTTTCTCCTGTTACATCTGAACCAGCAAGTTTGATCTGAGGGTAAGAGAACACCAAAGAGAAAAAAACAAATACAATCTGAATAACGACGTCAGCGACATCTTTAGCCAGCATTTTCAGCTGGTTGGTCTAGCTAGCTAGTTTAACCGAGCTTGACTAATGTTAGCTAGCCATTTATCTTGGGTAACAGTTATAATTTAGTGAGTTTAGTTCAAGAAAGGAGTGGTCATGATCCTGTCCTGATACTAAACCAGCTACTGTGTAAGGATGCTGACAGTCAGACTGAACGAGAGGTTAGCCTGCTAGCTAAGATAGATGTTCTTTGTATGGATACTATAGCTAAGAATTTGGCTGAAATGATTCTGCATGATGTCTGAACTCTTGATGTCTGTTTCTCTTCACAGCAATGGGGGAAGTAGAGCTGTCCTGTCGTGCGTATGTGAAGATGTACCTTCACGCTTGTCTCTTTCCAAGGTGCAGCGTCAATGGGCTGCTGTTATCGTCAAGCCCTGTAGGGGGCGCTGTGTGCGTGACTGACTGCGTACCTCTTCTTCACTCGCATTTGCCTCTAGCACCCATCACTCAGCTGGCTCTCACACAGGTAATGTCACTGTATCTACAGCATTGCCGTTATCCATATTTTTATGAGTTAATTGGCTAACTGATATATATTGCTCTACAAAACCATCCATACTACAGGTGGATGTTTGGTGTTCACAAACCGAGCAGAGGATAGTTGGATACTACCAAGCCAATGCCTGTGTGTCAGACATCAGGTACTGCGGGCCCACAGCTGGTTGAGACTCATCCTTTGTTTTCCTTGTTGTTCATTTATCAGCCTCACTCTGTCTCAGTCCACTGTCATTTCATTGTTTATATGATGTATAGAAAATAGTTGTTCAAATATATTCTCTCCCTCCCCATCTGTTTCCAGCCCTACACCATGTGCTTTGAAGATTGCAGACAAGATAGCCGAGCAGTGCAACAATGCCGTTTTATTAATGGTAGGTACTCTGGACTGGTTTTGGAAAATGACACCCTTCCTGAGTGGTTGGATTGGTCTGAGGGCAGTGTTGCTTTTTTTTTGTATCTGTGTTTAAAACCACAATTTAAAACCACAAATGGGTTAACTATGCATTTGTTCCAAGTCTACAACACACTTACAAATGTGCTGTAGAACTATAGAATAGCACTTGGACAGAATCATTTTGTGGGTGTTTTGTATTTCTGTAAGATCGTAGAAAGGATGTGCCATGTAGCACTGAGGTTCTTAATGTTAGTCAGAAACGTACATGTAAATGTTGTCATCTATTTGACCCCTCGGGGCCTGACACATCCCTGAGTTTGCCACCATTGAATAGCTTGTTCTTCTTTGCAGATTGATGGAGGGAAGATGTCCCCAGACTACAGGGTTCCTCCCATTGTAATGTACGAGCGAAAAGACACGCGTTGGACCCTGAAAGACAAACACACGTAAGAGCCGGCCAGAAAGCAAACCCTCGTCTCTGTGCTCAAGAATGAGTGTGCCGCTGTCCTCTCTCCGGATGGCTCTCTTCTGGAAACACACCTTCCTCCAACCATGAGAAGTTAGCCTCATCCAAATGCATGAATGCAGATTGTCTAAAACGGCACCGTTCTATCTCTTCTGCTCTCTGTATACGACACAGAGGCCAGAGTTCATGCTGTGCATAGGGCCATTGGTCAAATATATTTTTATGGCCCATTTGAACTTTTAGAACAGCCTCTTATCTTCATTCGTTAGGAAAATGTATTACGGGTCAACACTCCTTGTTTCAACTCGACGTAACCTTCCAAGCAGTGTAACCCTGGTGTGCCTCTATATGTTTGAACAGGATCATGTTGAGGCAGTGGGAGGAGACTCGGTCAATCGCGAGCCAGCTGATGGACTCAGGAGACCACGAGTTATTGGTGGACTTTGACAGCCATTTGGATGACATCACAAAGGACTGGACGAATCAGAAACTCAACAACAAGATAGTAGAGCTGGCCTCGCCGGCGAATGGCAACGTGTAAAATCACGTTGAGAAGGTGCATTGTTACTAAGACATTTGGAATATTTGTGTGATGTTAATGTATACATATTACATACACAACCACATGTATAAAGGTGCAGTGGGTTTTTAATGCAGTTGATAGACAGGTTAGTCACAGTTATGACTCCATAAATAACACAAATATTTACAACTGTGTAGTCTGATGATTTATTTCCGCTAGTTCAAGTCCACAGTGTGCCTTGTGTTGTGACCCTACTGCCATGTCAACCCTCTAACAAGAAGAATCCCTATCTGAGAATAGATCATAGTGTGTTAACAAGTTACATTGAAATTGAGATGTATTCTGTCCTATTTCTTTCTAATTGTAATAAATGATACATATAAACCTCATAAAATCACCATATACTTGTTCACAGCCACTTAAAATGCATCACTTTTACTAGATAACCTTATCTAGGGAACCAGACCATGGGAACCACATCATTTATCTGTGCTGGCAGATTCATGGTCACCCTCCCACTCAGAGTACCTGGTGATAAGGGGTAACGTTCCAGACCGATACACACGTGCTGGTCTGGTGATGCCAGGCTGGTATTCCCTTTTTCTTCCCTCTAAAACATTTGAAATGCATCGTAATACATGTACAAATATATACTCATGCAGTACTGCCAAAAGTGAATACGTTCAAGACTATGAAGGACTTTTAAGAAGAATCAGAGAGTCTTGACCCACAATGAACACAATCACAATGAGACTGAACCATGTAACGTCACACACTGAGACTGATACGACAAGAAAACAGCACGACATGGCTCATTGTGTGCACTGTATAGTGGTATAGTGGTATAGTGTCAAATGAAGGCTAAGAAATGTCTCAGTCCCTATAATGCTCAGTGAATAGTCATCTCAGAAGTCATTACAGGAGGTACTTCTCCTACATTTAGATGTATGCATTTAGCAGACACTTATCCAATGGGACTTCCAAGAGAGAGCTTTACAAAAGTGCATAGGTCACTGATCATAACAACGAGATAGCCCCAAGACATTGCGGGTAGCCAAAACATGAAGCATACATTGTGAAAAAATAACAAATAAGTGCCAAAGGGAAGAACCATAAGAGCATGTAGTTAAACAAGTTCTCCTAGCTGTCCGTGATGATGCTACAGGGTATGGACACCGGCTCCAAGTTTAGTGTGATTTCTCCAAGAGGTGATTGGCTGGCCAGGTTCTGGAGGATGGCCATGGACTCCCTAAAGTTGAGTGCATCCTGGACCTGCCTTTCAGCCCAGGATAAAGTGATCTATAAAGGAAGAGGATGATAGATCAATCTCTATGTAGAAGAAAGCCAATTACGACAACAGCTTCAGAGGATGCAGCCTCTTTCAAATGGCATTGGCGTTTAACATGGGAAGAGTTGATCCTGGTACAATGGAACAGGAAAGCCCTGAGTCAGCTTTACCTGAGCAATAATGAGCTTGCAAGACGGATCCTCTGTGGTAGTGAGCTCCTCTCCAAAACACAGGGTGACCTCACACTTTGGGGGGGTTCCCCCAGCGAAACGGAAGTGGTCCAGCTCTTAAGAGAGGAGATGAAAAAGATCACTGTCAAGGTCAATAATTCAATAGAGGGACGACAGACAAAACCAGCAAGAGGTTAGGGTTAGATATGTTGGGGCCCTTCTATGGCAGTAAAGCAAACAAGCAGCCCTGTGTAACCATGACACCCACCCTGTTTGAAGACTTCTTTGCTAAAGAGCAGGATTGGATCCGTGGTTCGCTCCATCTTGAGGGGACCCGGTGAGGTGGTGTGCGGCCCCGTCCAGAACACCCGTCCCTGGCAGTAGCGCTTGGCGTAGACCCCGCTCCCCGTGGAGGTCAACATCACCCCTCGCTCCATGAAAGGCAGCAGGGTGGCCAGAGCCTGGTGTCGGTCCGCAGCCTCCGGGCTGGAGGACACGTAGGAGGGGGGCTCCGGGAGGTGGATGCGTGGGAACCCCCCGATGATCCGAGAGGGAGCGACGGGCGAGGAAGGCATGTAGGTGATGCGGACATCGTTGCCCATGACCTCTCGGCAGAGCATCTCCTGGCCTATGTAGCTCACTGAGACCTTGAAGGAATCATCTGAAGAAATGGGGAGAGATAGAGGGACAGCGAGGAGGAGAGTAGGGAAAAGACAGAGAGAGTATGATAATGAGAGAGAGAGAGAGAGTGCGGTGATATGGAGAGATTGAGATGGAGAGATAGAAATGGGAACGTCAGACCAAAGCTTACTGCACGCATTGGTCATAACCAACATGTGACATTGCTTGTCAATAGGTCTATACAAATAACTTTGAATTTGATGACATAAGGGCCTTACATGATGTATGTTTGTTATTACCTCCAGATGCAGGTTCAGTCTCAATGATGAAGTTGAACTGGAGCTCATCGTTTGCTTGAGAGAGACACCAGAATGTCGATCAATCACACGCCATAGCAGATCTACATGTCAGAGCTAAGCTATATACAGCACTCCTAAATGTGTCCAGTACATGTAGTGCTGGGTGTGATTAACGCAGAATTGGCAGGTGGTGTCTTTGGGTCGAAAAAGAAGTACTTACTCCCATCATTCTTCAAGCTGATCACTGGTAGGAATGGCTCATGTGACTGGACTTCATGCTCACCTATGGCTTCGACTGCCTACACACACACAAGAATGCACACACAATTGGATTTGAAGGAAAACGGATTTAACGTCATCATTAAAAACATCGACACTTGAGTTATACCGTGTTAGTGTCACTCGTTTCCGAGCAGCTGACCTACCATAGTGATGGGAGAAGGATGGATGACTTCCTTCTTCATGTGCTTGGCCTCCAGCATGTCCTCCCCACTGTCTGATTCACTGCTGCTTCTCTTCAGTCTCCTGGTTCTCCGTGTGCTCTTGACCCCGTCCCTTCCCACACCTACAGAGAACAGCACAGGAGCAGAGAATTAGAGTCAAATACGTGTATTTATTCCTGTGTCGTCTTAAGACATAACAAAACAATGTGGTCATAACATTGTTGAGGAAAGTAATCTATGCTGCTATGTCATATGTTCTATGTCTCTGTTGAAAGATGAATATAATCTATGCTTCTGTTGAATACAAATACAATCAATTCTTCAGATATACCGACATGTGTAATGTCAATGTTGAACATATATTCCACATACAATCAATGCTTCAGATAAGGAATTATTATGATTATGCACCAGGAGTGTCTGTGAGAGTGAGAAGAGGGGTCATTCTCCAGATAATGGATCCTTTCGTGAGAAGAGGAATGCAACAAGTCAGCGTACTGGCAGGGAGGGGTGCACGGGGTGATATGATTTGCTGCAGAGAATGTGGAAGTCAAGGCCGGTGAGAGGTACCGGATAGGGGAGGCGAGATGACCTCACCATGACCACACCAAGGGACAAGGAGAGGGGTGCAATGGGCCTCACAACATTTGTGAGGATTTATTAGGCTGCACAACTCTGTGGGTCTGGAGGAGGAGACAGAACCGTCTTTAGGCGGAGGAGAATGTATCCTTTTGCACCTGGACATCATCAGACCTTTAGGTCTGCCCCACTGGATGGTCTGACCCCCCTGGGACATCATCAGACCTTTGGACTGCCTGCCTTGACTTCCCACAAACTCCTTCTGAAGCCTAATAGGATGAGGACATCGTCTGGTGGCCAATCACCTGACAAACACCTCCCTCTCAGGGGGGCCCTGTGGGGCTCAGGCAGAACTTAGCTGGGCAGAACTCTGTTTAAGACTTCTGACAAGACTGTTCTCACAAAGGCCTTTGTCTTCTCTGCTGTACGATGCTAGACTGGTAACATTGACTGGTATCGCCGATCTAGATTGAGACACCATGGTGTATTGTATTGATTGATTTGCATCATTTCTTATCTTATTAAACTACAAAGTGTAGGCATTGTTCTGGCATTTAACCTCGTATTCTTCTCCACCCAAATTTGAACCTCAACAAAACATAAAGTACAGTACAAATCAAAATCAACTTGAGGTAATTAAGGTGTGTACTGTGTGTACAAATGGATCTATTTCATTTTACAAGATGCAAAAGGCCTCTTTCTCTGTCAATGTCGAGGGGGGAGTTGAAGCATCGTGTTGTCTGTGCTTGTGTCTCTCACCCTGCTCGTTGGTAGGCACCAGGCGGTACACCTTGTAGGGTTCAGATAGGTCCAGTTGGGACCGGTCTGGCACCTCCTCAAACTCTGGACTCTTGTTGAGGGCGCAGCGCATTCGTGTCTTCCAGGAGGCGGGGTCATCAGGAACCCCATCAGACAGCTTCCCTCTCAACTTCGCCCACGCCTGTGCATGATGGTTTAGAAGAAGGAAATAAATGAAGTGAATGTCATGACAAAACCTTACAACCTACGCATTAGCATCTGTTTCTGCAGGTTGGGGGTTGAGTTTAGACCACATGTGAAACCTGGATGGTGTTCTAATAGCCTACCTTAAAGATGGCAGCATCCTCATCGCTACGGAAGTCTTGTTTTCCAGCGTGCTTCCAGGGGAATGCGGAACATAGTCTTGGCCTCATCATCCCAGATCAGACCAGAGTACTTCCCACTGGTAACCTGCGCCCAATGGAGTGAACTTTGAGGTAAGATACTGATCTAATGCTAATCAATATCATGAGCATCTAACTCAACATTCCTAATCAAACCAAATACCACCAACACAAAATAAATAAATACAAGTGAACATTGACCAGTCTGAGGCGCGTCTGTATTTAGTCAGCAACACCACAGATAGTGGATAGATACCGATTGCTCTCCGTTGCCACTTATCGCTCACCTGCTCCACCATCCAATTGCGGAGTCTGCGAGTGGACCGAATTCTGCCCGACGACGCCATGGCTGTGGACACCGCTACTGGAATTAAAACCAACGTTGGTCATTAACCGATCCAAACTGTAGTTATTTATCAGATAGCATTGCAGTACAGCGGATGTTCGTTATACAAAGACTTGTGTGGTTTTACAAAGACCAAACCAAAACATGTTGCCAACTTCCTGGAAATAAGTTAGACCTGTTTGGGTTTTGTATTTTATTTATTTAGTAAACATAGCCCCTGGCCTCATACTTGATATTCTTAGTAACAGTTTGATCCTCAGACTGAATGCAATCATATCGGTTTTAGAGACACACTGTCGCTACTGATGCACATTTGCAAATTTCCAAATCAATTATGCCCTAAAGACACAACTTTCAACCTTTAATGATCTAATCCTATTCAAACAAAGTCGACTTTTAATCGATCGTGTTTCAAAATAGTAAATAACTGGAAGCAGTTATTATACACCAAACACGTAGCCCAATTATGAATAATACAAACATAATTAGGAGTAGCTGTATATTTCACTCACCTTAAGTTTCGTTTCTTCTCTCTTACCAACCAAGCTGTGGACTGTACAGTACTGAGTGATCACAGTACAGTACTGAAAATGGAAAATCCCTTCGGAGTCCGCGCAAGCTAGACAGACGCTCCTTTTCCCCGAAATCACGTGACAACATAGAAACAGTTATCTTGACACCAGAGGGTGATATTGCACATTTATTACTAGATCATCACAAACCGCGTCTGAACGACTGCATCTTTGCAAACTTAATAAAGCAAACCAAAACTGAAATATTATGGGAAAGCATTTGTTTCCTTTAAAGTTTGTACAGAAAAATTCAAGGTTTATAAATCCAATCCAATCTAATGCAAATGCATGTGAAAAGAAGGAATGTGCCTAATGTTCACACTTTTCATAAAGTAATAAGGGGACATTAATATGGGAAACAACATGTATTAAGGGTGGAATATTGACAAATCTTGAACAAGCACCATTTTTAAAACAAGAAATTGACAAATCCTTATGATTACTGTAAAGGCAACTTTTCTGTTTCTTTTCTACAAAATGGTGGGGCTCAGTGTTTACAAATCCCATGTGTTAAAACTAGAAATTCAACCTGACTTAAGACTACCTGCAAACATGCAACCTTCCATGAAATAAACTATGCATAAGCGTAGTCTTCACTTCTTCCGTGGAACATTTTCTCCGAGAGGGACTTCCATCAGTTTCTGACAAAGGGAGAAAGAGAAAAAGCCATTTACTGAAGAGCACAAAAGCAAAACACAACACTTGAAGCAATGTTAAACAACTCCTGACATCCACAACTTGAGCCGTCATGGCTGCAAGGACTGGAAGTGTCTAGTTTACCTTTAGCAAGCGAGTGTGGAACGCCTGGTCATCCTCAGCCTCCACTCGCTGGTGGTCCACTTCGTACCTCTCGCAGGCCACCATCACCTCGTTCACATCATACAGCACGGCAGGGTCGAGCGAGTGTCCGTTGATGAGGCTGACCAGATACTCTTTGTAGTGTTTCCTGCAGTGCGCAACCGAGGCCAAAAATTAAGATTTGTCAAAAGAAATATCAAAGAGAGCAAAGAGATGGATGTTGTGACGCGTTAGAGCGTCCCCTGTGACTCTGTGTCGGGTCACTCACTCGCAAAGTCCGGCATGGCCCTGCTTAGTCTTGATGCCGCAGTGCGAGTCAGTCTGCTGGCCTCCCTCGTCCTTCTGCTCCATCACTCCACACTCATCTGACACACACACACACACACACACACACACACACACACGCGCAAGCGGAAGAGTTTGCTGATAAATGTACACTCATATTTATTTAAACAGCCCTTGTAGGTACAGGAAGAGTTGTGGGTAAAATAAGAGAGCATGGTGGAGCAGATATGTGTCTGGGCCAGACAGACAGGTTTGGGCCAGACATACAGGTTTGAAAGGACAAGGAGGAAGTGAGGTATGGCAGAGGAGAGCAGACACAGGACGTAGGTTCCAGCTGTTGTCCTACCAGTTTGGGTTCCATTAGGGGGATCAGTGTTAAACTCAATGGCATTTTTCTGGTAAAGAAAAACAACAAAACAAAAACGTAACAATAAAAAAAATGAACATGAACAAATAGCAGAACATTTTGTGAGTGAGTGCAGGACCCTGGCCGTGCTGTGGTACCTGTAGCAGGCTCTGAAGTCTCTCGGGATCCCAGTCTCGGAGGTAGGACAGACAGTCACGTGGGTGGTGAGCGTGGAGCCCCTGCCAGTTTACACTGGCCTGTCTTACACTTCGACTGGAGGGGAGACGGAGAGATGGGATAGAAAACGGAGAGAGAGAGAGGACTTCAAGGTCAAAAGCATTGAAGTCCCTCTTGAAGTCTTCCACACAACACGAACACGTGTGTGTGCTGTGAGACTGACAGTCTGACCGTGTGTTTGTGTGTGTGTGAGGCGCTCACAGTGTAGTAGGGGTTGTTGCAGCCGCTGCAGAACTGATGTGCACACTGGGCGCAGGTGAAGTGCATGCAGCCTCCTCTGGACAGGACATACTGGAACTTGCACTGAGGACAGGCTGAGAGAGAGAGAGGGAGGGGGGGGGGAGAGATAAAGAGAAACAAAAAGTGGGGGTGAGTAACAGCAGTTGTTTTTTGGATGACACTACAAAGGGGCAGCCTCCTCACTGATGCCGTTGTCTTTCAGGAAGCCAGTCAGGCCCTGCTTCTGGTACTCTGGGTCATTGTCCTTCTTCCAGCGTTGGAACTGCTCGCAGGACAGGTCCTTGTGCTGGACCTCCCACTGGAGGAGACAGAGGGAGGAGGAAAGATCAGGAACATGGGAGAAAACAAACCAGCCAAGGGGCGATGGAGATGCGTGTTCGTTTGAACTCACAGGTTTTTTGCACTGGGCACAGAAACTCTTTTTGCAGTTTGGACAGGTGACTTTGAGCTCTCCGTCAAAGATGAAGCCAAACGTGCACTGGGGGGAGAGAAACAAGAGGTTGGGTTAAAACTAGACGCACAAGAAAATGGACTGACCTTTCAAACGGTCCACACCCGGTGCATTGCAACCATAAAAGTCATACTCGTGCACATTGTCATTGTTCTGCCAAGTGTTTATTTCCCCGTGCTTATAGCCACACCCAGATGGACAACAAGGCGGCACGTCCGCACACACGCGCGAGAGCACACGTACGTGACAGCACCACAGGAACTTGGGGTCCATCATCAGCGTGTGCTCCGTCAGCTTCTTGTGATAGAGGTCATACACGTCCCGCTCCAGGCAGCCCTTCAGCTGCACCAAGCACAACAATCATTACACAGACACACATATATATATATCATGTAGTATATTGGCTTCTGGAAAACCCCTCCACTGCCTTCTGCCTTCTCCCTTTGTTCAGCTCCATGTCTCCCACACTTTTTGTATTGCTCCCCCATCCATCCATCCCTCTCTCTCTCTCCCTCCCTCCATTCCTTTGTTGCTTCTTTCCCTTCACTGTTTCCTGCTCTGACCCCGCCTCCCCCCCTCCCCCCCTCCCCACGCTCCATGGGCAGGTCTACCCACCTGGATGTCCAGGGTGGAGAAGTAACTGTCCAGGTGCTGGGGTTTGTTGATGTCCGGCTTCTGGCAGATGGGACACACCATGTCCCTGATGTGCTTGTCCCTTATTGCCACCGTGAAGTGCTGCTTGAAACAGGGGTGGCACACCGCACACTGACAGGAGGTGAGCGACCTCATCTGGAGGAGACGGAGAGACGGGGAGAGTCAACAGTCTGGATTTTTACCAGGTGCGGCGCAATAAAACACCATGTCTGGGTTTTTTACTGTACCCATTACAATGCAGTAAAAAGGTACCCTTGACCCACCCAAGGCCTATAAAGATAAAGCAGTGTGTTGCCCAGGTAACCTTGCTGTGTGGGAACACGTCGAGGCAGCAGAGGCACTCCTTGTTGAGCTGCCTGCGCAGGAAGTCTCGGTCCTGGGACTCTCTCACGGCCTGGACCACGTCCTCCAGGGAGTACTGGGCGTCGGGCTCCTGCAGCAGGGACAGGGCCAGCTCACAGCGCCCCCAGCTGGGCAGGTCGTACAGCGCCAGCAGGCGCCTGCACAGCTTCTGTGGAGGGAGGGGGTGTGGGGGGGATTTGAAGTTGATTCGTTCGCATTTTTCATAGCGACGCATGCATACGCACTCTGTCTCTCTGGGTATATGTTGGACTCTGTGCACCTGTTTGTCTGGGTCCTTGGGGTCTAACAGGGCCTCTGGCTGGTTGCTCCAGATGCGCTGGTGAAAGGGCTCCAGTAGGGGGCGCTGCAGCAGGGACAGAGCCCCTCGCAACTCCCCCCCACTCTGCCTCAGGGCCTCCTCGCACTGGGACACCTCGCGGAACCCCATGGACCGCAGCTCCTTGATCTAAACACACAAACATGGACACAAACAAACAAACGATGTCAGCTAAGATATTTTAAGATCATTTGTTCAACCCACGTTTATTTTACAGTGAGTATCCCACCTTGGCCTGTCTGTCTCTGAGCAGCTGTCGTACTGCTTTCTCAGTGTCGCCCCCTGCTGCCAACCACGCCTGCTTGGCCTCGGCCCTGGACAGCTGGATCCCCTCCCCGGGAGCCCCGGAACCAAGCGTCCCAGGAGGCCCTCCGTCACTCTTCTCAGTGTTGTCCTGCATCCCAGGATGCTCCGTCTTGTAGTTCTGCTGGACCGAAGCGGCCATGGCGCAGATCTCATCCAGCAGGTGGGGGAGCTCCGACTGCAGCCAGTCGCAGGGGTTAACGTTGCTGCCCCCGGACACGCGGAGGGACGCGTACACTTCTTCAGGGGTGACGCCCCTCTTCTCCCCCTCCTGGTGATGGCGACAACACAGCGTTTGACGCTCTTAGCATGGTTCAAAGGGGTAGAGCACGCAGAAAACCTTTTGGAGGGGCTGTTAACGTTTTTTTGTCGCCCCACCTACCCGTATTTGAGTGACGAGAGCCAGCCCTTGCTCCCTCATGGTCTCCTGTCTCTTGAGGTCGTCGTTGTCCCTGGGCAGGGGGCTCGGCTTCACCCGGGGCGGGCTCTGGTCCTTTTTGGGAGACAGGAGGGACCTGGCCACGGCCGGGTCTTTGCATGGCGAGGCGCACATCTCGCACCCCACCGCAGGTTTGGTGTTCTGGTAAGTGCAGACTTGGCACATCCACTGAAGGGGAGGACGAGAGGAGGGGGAGAGAGAGATGGAGAGAAATGACAAAAACACCAACCTAAAAATGCGAAATGACTGTGTCGAAACTCTCATTCCCATGTACCACAGACATCTCAAGAGAGTGTCACGAAACCTTTGGACCACAGACCTCTGTTGCAGCCTCTCCCGGGAGTCCTGAGGCCAGCGAGGGGAGGGCCACCGGGGTGACGGGGGGCCGGGTGGCCAGGCGGGGGCGCTCACACACCTCGCACAGCACACTGGTTCCCTGGTTCATCACCGTACAGCTCTTGCACTGCCACTCTGAGGCAGAGGAAAAGAAAACTTTTTTTTATTACCTTTTATTACCATCATCATAAAAGTAGCCCAAGCCATCATGGCTGGGTTACTGTTATGTACAATAACAAACTAAACAATGAATCCACTGCTGGTCTATGAAGTTAAGCTGGTGTGTGTTGGTCAGACCTGTGTTGGAGGGTGACTGCAACATGTCCTCCTCTCCACTGGAGGCAGCGTTGGCCAGGCGAGGTCGCTCGCAGGTCCCGCACAACACGGCTCGCACTGGGTTGACCGTGGTGCAGTGCCCGCACTCCCACGAGGAGAATGAAAGGCTGGAGGAAGAGAAGAGAAATGAAGGGCCGATGTCTGCGATGGTGTTTGTGTACTGTGCATCATCACCTCCCTGTTTCGAACCTGGCAGCAGCTCCTTGTGGTTTGACTGTGCTGACCATCGTGCGGTCGTGGTCACCCCTGTCCGGGTGAGAATGGAACAGTCTGTCACAGTTCAGGCACAGCTTCTGAATGCACGTGCTGCAGTGGGTGGAGACGGGGGCCGTACCACAGATGGAACAGGTGTCTAGGGGGGCGAAGACAAAAGTATTGTTCTTAGTACCACTGGTCATTATAGAGATCTGTTGTTTTCGTACGGCCAAGACTTTAAATGTTCACCTTTCAGGGCATCCTGTATTCTCTCTCTCTTGTGATCGGCTCTGGAGGGGTGGCGGTGGTAGAGGTGGTCACATGAATCACAGAATGGGGTTGATGCACAGGAGGGGCAAAGGAGAGTGGGAACACCCCCACATAAGTTACACTTGCCAGCTGGAGGAGAGAGAGAGAGAGAGAGAGAGAGTGAGAGAAATGGTAGGAAGAGAAAGGGAGAGGGAAAGAAAAGAGAGAGGGAGGAGGTGAAAAGCAGACAAAGATAAGGCGTGAGAGAGAGAAACAGAAAAAAGAATTGAACGAGGGGGATGGGTGAGAAGGCCGTAACAAGCGGTAAGCTTCTGTCCAAATGATGCACCGACGGGGCAGGTGGTAAACCGGTTTGTTGGTACTAGCTACTAGCTGTCCCACCTGTGTGTGTGGTGGACTTTAGAGGAGCCGTTGGGTACAGGTGCTCCTTCTGCCTCTCCCCTCCCTCCTCTACGGGGAGGATGACTACAGCATCAGACACCACCTCGTCCTAGAATATGGGAGGGGTTAACACATTCTGCCCAGTGACAAGTCATTCAATTAAGGAATTCAAGATTCACTTTAACAATCCCAAAGGACATTGAGTATTAATATCAATATGAAGTAATCCATTTGAGAAAATGTTTTTTTTCTCCATTTAAATCGATGACTGAAACAATTGTTTAGTGGATCCCAAATATAGCCCTTTGCTGACTTTTTAAAACACATACTGGAAGGAAATATATATTTAAAAACATGAAACCCAACTAAACTAAGGGCTGTACGTTGTGCCACCGACCTCTTGGCTGAGTGATGGGATGATCTCTATGAAGGCCTCAGGGTGAGGATGTGCACCCTTGATGATCATATCCAGCTCCAGGCGCAGGGTCATGACCTCCACTGTCACGGCTGCCACCTTCTCCACGTCTGGATCTGGGACATCTTCTGGGAAGCTGAGGCCATCCGGCTGCTGATTGGTGTAGCCGTAGAGATACAGTACGGCTCGTCCGCCCTATTGGTGGGTTAGCAGACAAAGATGACAGAAGTGATATTATTTCCAGCAAGCCATGAAGTCTCTCCACCATAAAATTAACTGGCTTATGTTAGAATAGATAACATAATCTTTCTTATGTTCACCACTTGGTTTATAACTATGGAGAAAAAAAACCTATTGACATGAAATACAATTATCTTGACCTTCAGACCTGTCACCCCATAACACAAGACTAGTAAGTTAATAATTATAGCCTGGCTCACATAATAACATACAGCACTACAAGAGGAGTAGCACTTAACCCCCACAACCGCTCCATTTCTCTCTTTCTCTCCCCCACCTCTCTCCTCTCTCCTCTCTCTCTCTCTCTCTCTCTCTCTCTCCTCTCTCTCTCCTTCTTTACCTGGGCAGCGTCCACAGTGGTCCTAAAAACGGGGTTGTTGTGCTTGACACTGCGCCAGAACTTGGGTCTGCAGGGGCTTGTCAGGTTGCAGCCATACTTCTCTAGGATACTCAGAGCTTTAAATAGTTTGCCCAGGGATTCTAGATTCTGATGGAGGGGGGCAAGAAGAAGAGGACAGAAGAACAGGACAGACAAACTCAGTATCAGTAAAATAACTTTTCAGGTGCCACTGTACGTGTGTCTGTGTCTGTTTGTCTCACCTCCTGTCTGCTGGCCCATGCGGCATTCTCCATCACCATGGTCTTAGCTTTGATGTGGCGGTACTTCTCGGAGAGAGGCAGGGGAACGTTGGCCATGGTCTGGACATCAACCTTGACGTCCTGTGCTAATCCTGAGATGGACAGGAGAGACTCCGCTCTCCTTCGCACATCTTCCAACTCGCTGACTGAGCTGCTCATTGTTTTATGAGTTATACAGATAGATAGCAAAATAATTAATGTATTGTAGAGATGTAAACTCCTGTGATTGAAGTTCAGGTGGAAGCCTACTTGTACGCTAACCGAAATCGAAAGAAAGTTTCCGCAAGTATGGCTAGCACAGCTAACTATTATTGTAGAAGCTGTCAGAGTCAAAACGTTAAAGTGAGCAACAATTACACAGCGACCAATATATTATATGATCCCGCTGACTATACGTACTGAGAAAAAATATTTACCACAAAATGTGCTCCTTTAAAATATACATATTTGTCCGCTTGACATAGCCTACTGTTTCGCTTGAGCTTCGACTTTGTGTCTGTTGTGAAGCGGAACTTAAGAAGTTTCATGACACTGACAGGGGGAGGTAGCTAACGTGACTCACGTAGGTTGTTGGTCAAGGCGGAAGAATTCCATTCCATAAAATTGCGTCCTTCAATGTGATCTTGCTTTGTTTCCTCATAGATCTGACTGTACTGAATCAACCTAGGAAAATTATTAAATATATTGAGAAATGTGTTTAAGTTTGACCTGTGGTTGGGCAAGAAGAGTCAAATATAAGGTCACACATAATCAGTTATGTTATGGCTGATTAAACGTTCATATTCTAGAGAGCAACTATTATTTGTGACCGAATAGCGAATATGTAGACTGCTCCAACTTTCGGTGGGTTTGTGGGAGGGACTAGGATCAGGTGCTTTAATATGAAATCGAAAGTGCATAACAAGGAAATAGACAGCACGAACGCGAGAGGCTGCTTCAGTTTTATCTACAATTTGCACCTAGCACGTCGAATCTTTTGCGCAAAATGTCAAAATCACCTCATCTGAAAGTAAACAGTGCGAACACCGTGTTGGTAAGCAATTGTTTTCTTTCATTTGCAATACATTTACATAAATATTGAATCTAACTACAGTTTGTTCATGTACAAACATATCTGAAGTGTCTATGTAGCAAACAAAGGCTGTGTAGATGTGTTGGAACATGAAATCATGCCGTTTTGCCGTATCACTGCGCACGTTGCAAAGCTGATGGAAAGTCCCTAGTCATTCCATTGTTAACAAAGCTGGATGAAAGCGAAATCAAAATCTCACTAACTCACGTGCGCCCACTGATGGCTATAACCAGTTTTTGATTCAAAGTCATCTAAATTCTATATAAAAATGTATGTTAATTGTGTGGTGCCCAGAGTTTAAGTTGTGCTGTGCATTCCCTGTTTCCTTCAGGTCGACAACTTCCGTCAGTCTCTGTATCATCAGGTTGGTGTACATTTCGATTCAGCTCATACATTCAGCATTGTAAATAAACGACAGCCACTTTTACGTGATTGAGTTTAAATGAGGAACGTTGTTTCTGATTTACAGGCAGAAAACCTGTTTTCCAACTACATCCCCTTAAAGATTGTCTATTTGGACAACCTTCTCAAGGTATGGAGTCTTATTTAACATTACATTTCTGAAGAAAGGAAAAAATACTAGTTTGAATCTTGTTAATGCATGTAATTATTTCTCTTTCCCCTTCATCTCCACCAGGAGGATGCCCTTAGCATCACAGATCTCTCCTCACTCAAAGCCCCTTTAGACATCCCCATACCAGAACCCCCCAGTCCTGAGGAAGAGGTGACCACTCATTCAGACTTGAACCACAACAGTTCCATGTAGTGAATGAATCATGCTTACATGTGACTTATTCACGATAGTAGCCTATACAATAGTTGTGTCAAGTGGTTTGTGCTTGCACAATATGTTTATTGTTATGCACCATCAGACCAAAAACAATTCCAAGAAAAAAGCAGACTTGGTAATAAACCTGAAACCTGAAGAATATTATGATCAGCAATTTAATTTCTCCTCAGGAAATGGAGACCGACAAAAACGAAGAGGAGGAAAAGAAGAAGAAAAAGGGTAAAATCGGTTCTTACTTCAAAGTTACCATTGGGTGTGTATGTGTGCCAGGTGTGTGAGTGCATTGTAAAATAACGTTGTTTCCTCCCCTCTCCTAGCTCCTAAATGTGGTTTCATCAAAGGAAATGAGAAGATTGTGATGCTGCTGGACAGGGTGAAACCCGAGATCCTGGCGTTAAGAGAGACCTGCATCACTGTAGGTTACAAAACGAAACCATTTTTTTTTACTAATGTGTACAACCCCAGTAATGTACCTAGATGTTATTTTGGGGAGTACACCCATTTCAGAAAATGTCAAAAATGTTAGGTGACAAGAGTTACATCTCATTACTTATTCTTATAGAAGGTGGAATTCTTATTATTGAACAGATGGAATAATCTTACTAATAATTACATTGATGTACAGTTGGCTTATTTACTCCAGATAAAAAGACTTATTGTAAGTTGGATGCTACAATGCCATGTAGCATTTAAATGACATCTTGCGGTTGAATGAAGTAAGTTTCAAAGACCTGCTAGGGACTGGGGACCTGAACTAGGACCACACATTTACTATACAGCTGTTCTCTCGTCTTTTAGGTATCATGTTGGATTCAGCATCTTATTCCCAAAATAGAAGATGGGAATGACTTTGGTGTTGCTATTCAGGTAAATGATAACGTGCACCTCAAGTATATGCACTGTATAGGATGGACCGCAGGGACAGTGTATTAAAATGATTGCAGCGTAATGGCAATTGTGTCAACCGTATCTGTTATTGACAACAGGAGAAGATTCTGGAGAGACTTGCTGCTGTGAAGACTAAAGTAGACGGTTTCCAGACCAACATTAACAAGTAGGACACCATTCAAAGTCTACCATATCGATGTGGCATTTGCTATACCTCACATTAGCTTTAGATTTCAAAACAGAATGGTTTGCTAACTTTCTTACTGACTTCCAGATACTTCTCAGAGAGGGGTGATGCAGTGGCGAAAGCCTCCAAAGACACTCATGTGGTGAGATTAACAATTATTTTTCTGCTCAGAACATTTACTAAATGTAACAAGATCTACAACAATGTCACAAAGATTAAATTCTCATGTTGATCACCATGATTCCATCTGTTTCAGATGGACTACCGCTCCCTGGTCCATGAGAAGGATGAGGCTGTGTTCTCTGAGATCAGAGTGATTCTGCTGGACATGCGTGGCTTCTATGTAAGGAGTGATAGAAGTGACCGTTTATTTTGAAAGCATTTCTATAGAAACAATAGGCATGGATCTCATATACAACCCTTCTTTTTGCTGCAGGCTGAATTTTATGACATCATCAGCAAGAACCAGGAAAAGGTGACCAATCCAAAGGGAGAGGAGAAGCCTTCAATGTATTGAGTTGTGTGGGGGAATACTACATTTAGTGAACTGTGAAACACCACTAATACTAGGGGATTACAATACCAATCAATGCTTTTTGTTGAACTCCCATTGTGTGCTTAAGTAAAAGTGCATCAGCTTTTAAAACCATAAACACAATTGAACCTGTTCTATTGACAAGATTTGTTTGAAGATAAAGAAAACAACTTTGCTGTTTCAAGGTTTACTGTGTGTCATTTTCGAATTTATTTATAACAAAAAGTTGACTTTTCATAATTTATGGTCAAATCACCAATTGTCACAGCAATCATAAATCTGTTCTTACAAAAAAATATTTTCTCAAAACCTAAATCAAGACTGAAAAAGAACGACAAACAAATGACCAACAGAATATTAGGATAGGAAGGGAAGTTAACATCCACCGCAACAACTAAAAAAATGTTTTCAGCTCTTCACTGATTTTCATGTCATACTTCAGGTCCTTCACCTCCAGGTATGAGCTATGAATGAAACAAGATGGGAAAAGTTAGCTAGCATATTCCCTTGCATGCATCAAATATCTATAGACAATTAGATTTGTATAATCTTTTGTATTAACACACCATGGTAATATTGTTGCCATTGAGCAGGATCTGGTCCAGTTTCGTTATCCTTCTCCCTTCTGGCGTTATTTCACTATAACAGCCAACATAATTGGGTTACTGATTCCAAGTTCTCTTCTCCAAATTGAATTTTAATCAATGCAAGGATGGAATTTACTTACAATTCTGTCACATCCTCCAACACCATGTCTAACACATTTGGTCAAGGACGCTTAATGCAAAGTGAAATGCTACAATATACAATTAAGCTAAAATATCGCTAATTTAGAGAACGGAAATTGCATTGTCTTAGATGTCAAAGGATACTGACGAAATCATCGAAACCCAATAAAGTTCCTACTATTTCTTTGTCGTTCTTCATGACGATATGTATACGTGAGCCAATGCATTTGTCCACAAGCTCTGGAAGACAAAAGGTTAAATAAAACGTTGATTTTAAACATAGCTACTGGCAGTACTGCAAACTATGGCTACTTCTCAGTTAACTAGAAGATTAACATCGCCGCTCTTGAGAATTAAATTATTCTGAACAGGTCACAAATTAAAGCAATCCCTTGCGCAACTTTCCCGCGAATAAGGTTGATGTATGATTTAGGTGCATTTACACTGAGCTACAGACGGGCCATAGACAACATACGTGTCTTAATATTGCTTTGTTTAGTTAGATACATTAAAAATACTCAACTGCAAGATTTTAATAAACGTCAGATAAACGTCCAACCTGCCGTGCAGTTTGGTCACGCCGCTAGCTCGCTAGTGCTAGCCTACTACAAGCTGATCCATTTTGAACGGACAATTCAGTACAGTAGTAAACAGCATTTTTGAAATACGACTGTCAACACAGTCCTAGATTTGAAAAGTACATGTGCAGTATCTATACATTTTAAATCCACAAATGAAAACGTTTCCAAACTTACCAAGGGGGAGCAACTGTGATGGATTTGTTGCTGGTGTGGCCGCCATGTCTACCAATAAAGACCAAACCAATCGGAAATGATAGGTGTCATCCAGGCTGTACCAATCAATCGAATGGTACGATCGACGTGCATGCTCTGTGGATTTTGCAGTTTTACGAATACTTATTTATGCACACTTAATATTACTTTGACACAAAGCCTAACTATTCATAGATTAATAATATTCTCTGAATTTGTCTTTTAAAAAAAGGACACGCGATGGCGCTACGTTGTTTCCCCTAGTCTCTGACTACTCCACGAATGACGTAATCATACGTCTACTGACAGACGAGGCGGAAGAGAAATTCAATGCGTTGTGTGCGGACGTCAAGGAAAAACAGCCCCCTTGTCTTGTTTATATTGGACTCCCGAGTGAAAACAACACATAACTTCACAATTACTTTAGGCCATGGAGTCGCATGGCAGAGAGGAACTCAAGGGACCCGTATTGCATATCGTTGTAGTTGGATTTCACCACAAGAAAGGCTGTCAGGTATGTCAAGCTCATGCGGCATGCTAATGTCTTATTAGCACCGTCCCGTTTACACACACAGTTGGATTTCAACTACTGTAGTGAGGCTCCGGCCTATGATTGCAAACTAGCTATATATAACTAGTAATCTATAATGTAGCGAATAATCTAGATGTTGGATGTGATATCATCTTTAGATAAACTCGGTTTGTAAGCGCACACAATACAGAGTATGTTTCCCTTGTTCAGGACACAGCTGTCAACACCTATCAATCATCTTGTCTATGGTGGAGAACTAACTGATGATGAGAGTTGGGAAATATATGTATTCATTCATCTGAAGAGACCTCATTCTGCAAAGACAAGTTCTGCAGAGCAGTGTGTTGCCCGAGGGACAGTGTTATTATATAAGTTCTGAATTGCATCTGCATGAAATAATCATCAGGCCCGGACATGCCTGATGTCTTTATAGTTCTTGCACAAATATAAGTTAAGAAAAATGAGAACAATTTAAGAAAAGCCCTAAATTTTTATGCAAATATAGAGTTGAATATCTCATGGACACAACTGCAGCAGACAGTTGGCTCCTTTTGGTAGTATAGACAGGTGTGGGATAGACAAGGCCTTCAAAGCTGTAATTAATAGTTAACCATTAGATAAATACTTTACCTGCACAACCCAAACACACTTGCACCACCCTTTTAGAGAGCGGCACCAGTTTCACTATCAACTGAGTCTGCAAGTTTTTCTTGCAACACCTGTCTGGTTGTAACAAGTGAAGCCAACAGAAGGATCAAGGCACCTGTGTGTATTTCTCCAGCGTGTTGCTGCTTGCCACCTGTCGTGAGCAGAACAATGTAAAAGGAACAGAGAGCCTCCGACATGCGCCTCCCAGTTGTTGCTGTTGAATGAAGAGAAACAGCGTGTATGACCACCACACCTTTTAGCTAACAGCAGCAGACAGTGGGATGGGGGGGTGGGGTCTTTGTCTCAGGTAATGGCCGTTGTTTCTGGCGGGAGAGGTATTAGCTCGTCATCTGATATGTGGGGGTTGGTGACCTCCCAGCGTGTATCAGAAGATTAGGTTTGTGTGCTCTCTGTCTCTCCTGTCTCTCTCTCTCTCTCTCTGTCTCTCTCTCTCTCTCTCTCTCTCTCTCTCTCTCTCTCTCTCTGTATCTGTATCTGTATCTGTCTATCTCTCTCTCTCTCTCTCTCTCTGTGTCTCTCTCTCTCTCTCTCCCTCTCTCAGACAGGTGTTTTCCTCTCATCTTCCTACTGCTCCCCATCTGTTTGGACAGTGGGTGGCATAAAAGTTATAGTGCATCATGTGTTTTCTCTGTGTGTCTGTGTGAGATAGAGATGTGGGTTGAGGGGTGTAGAGCTCCTCACAGGGCCAGCACTGGGGGGAGGGGATCTCAGCTGCTGAGGGGATGAAGGTGGGGGGTGGGGGAGACCAGAAGTCTGGAGCTTCCCAAGCAGGTTTCTTTCTCTGAGAGCATAATGAAGGCAACAACAAAACGTTGCATTTCATTTCACAGTCATTCATGATCTGTGGCAGAGATTAGCAGTTTGTGATGAAGACGGGTTTGGAGTGACTCACAAGGGCTTCTGTGCTGCATAGGCAGTGTCCTTGTTTAACATACACTCATGAGTACAAAACAAGACCTTGGAACTGTATCCAAAGGCTTTTATGACTCAGTCACATGGTAATGAGACAGTTTCCTGCCTCAGAGTGAACCTGATGGACAGAGAGCTTATTTATCTTTATCAATGGATTATATTCTTCTTATCTGTTTGGTGGGTAGATATCGAAATTCTGCATGTTTTTATGGTGGGATGTATCGCATCAGACCTGTATGATCATCTGTACTGCATTGTTATTGCCTGCATTATGTTTCAGATTCAAATGGTCCTAGTGCTCTGCCCCTCTCTCTCTCTCTCTCTCTCTCTCTCTCTCTCTCACACACTTGTCCTGTGTGTCTCTCTCTCTGTCCTCAGGTGGAGTACTCTTACCCACCTCTCATCCCAGAGGAAGGCCATGATAGCAACTCCGTGCCGGAGGAGTGGAAGTATCTCCCCTTCTTGGCCCTGCCGGACGGGGCCCACAACTACCAAGAAGGTGGGTGGAGGGGGGAGGGAGGGAGGGAGGGAGGGAGGGATGGGTGGGTGGGTGGGTAGATGTGTGGGTGGGTGAGCGTGTGAGACATTTTATTTGATTTATTAGCGTAAATGAAGGGTTGAGAATAAAAGTATATATGTTTAAAAAAGAAAGCAGAAATTGTGCAGGCAAGGTACGAAACCCCAACAGGTTCATAGTAAACTTCCCGTCTAGGATTTACATTTGTTACACTCAATTGTTTCCTTAACAGATTTTTTTTTAAAGACAGAAAAGGAATCGAGGGGATGGGTGAGAGGATAGATGGAGTGATGCATCAACCTCACGTTCTCTTATCTCCTTTCCTAGTGTCTGTAGATAGCAAGCGTATGGCATTATGCCCACACTGATAGGAACAGATATATCTAGGAAATTGGCTTTCTCTCTCCACCCTGCTGCTGTGCAACAGCTCGATCATTTCGATGTTAATCAACAAAGCACAGGATCATTAGACAGTGATTCTTTATTTAGAATGAGGACTGGTGTGGTTAGGGTGGTTACTGACCAAGCTGGATGTGCTCTCTGGGAAGTTCCTCATATCAAACAATCCCGTCCCTTGAGTGGTTGCTTGCTACCATGTCATGTTCCAGATTCCCTGACCACCAGACCATGTGACTCCCCTTCGGATCTGCTGCCTGTGTGTCCCGCTGCAGAGAGAACACACACACAGTTCTGTCATGTGGTCGTGTAGGCTTGTGTGAGGTCGAGAGGATGCAGCTTTGGTCACATGACTTGGCAGCTCTGTTGATAAACCCCAACAACACGGGCAGCGGCAGATCTCATGCTCGGGTGGAGATCTCCAGTGCACACACCCCCCTCGTCTGTCTGTCTGCTGGGCTCCACACTGCAGCTGTGGCCATGCCTTTACATGCCAGCCAGCCAGGGCCCAAAGAGCCAGCTCCAGACTGCTAAAGACAGACGACCGGGGCCAAAGAGCCAGCTCCAGACTGCTACAGACAGACGACCAGGGGCCAAAGAGCCAGCTCCAGACTGCTACAGACAGATGACCAGGGGCCAAAGAGCCAGCTCCAGACTGCTACAGACAGATGACCAGGGGCCAAAGAGCCAGCTCCAGACTGCTACAGACAGACGACCGGGGGCCAAAGAGCCAGCTCCAGACTGCTAAAGACAGACGACCAGGGCCCAAAGAGCCAGCTCCAGACTGCTACAGACAGACGACCGGGGGCTAAACGACCAGGCCCAGGCAGCAGCATCACTAAGAGGATGTGACCTTGTTTGGCCGCATAGGGGTGTCTCAGACTACACATGTTAACCGCGTTATAAAGCACTCACTCATTACCCACAGGCCTCCTGACCCCCTTATTCTTCATTTGGTCATCTTATTCCTCTGTTTTCCCCTTATTTGATCTGATCCCTTATTTGATATTGTTGCTGGGAGGAATTTAATGGAATTAGTTCCATTCCTATTTTCCGCCTGGGATCGACAGTCTGATGCTCCCTCTCTTGTGACTGGAGAGAACGTCTGCTTTATACACCTTGATAACGCATGCATGAACAAATATGGAATTGTCTGCACAAGGATTGTTCTTCCACGTATTTATTTAGCACATGCTTTCATCCAAAGCGATTTACAAATAGTGCATGCAGCATAGTACGAGCAGAAGATAATCAAAGGCCAGAGTGGCACAGTTGTAACCGCATTACAATGGTTAGTGCCAAGGAGCTGTCTACTTTACAAGACACAGTGCAACCATAACATCATCCCAACTACATGATTGGGTAATTCCACCGAGAAGACGACAACATCCAATCCCATCTTGGCCATCCTTGATCACCGGTCGACCTAATGAGCTGTGCTGATGTCACGGCTAGACCTAATGAGCTGTGCTGACGTCATCCATTTTCTTTTCCCAGATACCGTTTATTTCCATCTCCCCCCTCTGGGTGGAGAGATGAAGTGTGTTTACGGCGTGTCCTGCTACCGGCAAATAGAAGCAAAGGTTTGTTTCCTTCTTTTGACATTCCTTTGATACGTCTAGAGCTGTGATATGGCCCAGCAGAGCGTTCTTGATGATGCGCTGTACAGTTTTACATCTGCTTGGTTTCCTCATGACATCTGCAGCGTTGAGTCGGTGCAGCTGTCATCAAATCAAATCAAAATGTATTTGTATAGCCCTTTTTACACGCAAGCATGTCACAGAGGGCTTCACATACGCCCATAGAGCTGCCCCTCAACCAACCTAAACCCTCAAGGGGTTGTCATGGCAGTTAACAGATGAGAGCAGATGAACAAGGCCCGTTCTTGACCCACCGTGTTTGTTTCCGTCCAGGCGCTCAAGGTCCGACTGGCTGACGTCACCAGGGAGACGGTCCAGAAGAGCGTGTGCGTCCTCAGTCGAGTGGTGAGTCGCCCAGGTCACGTGACCAGGCCTGGGGAGAGGGAGGGAGAAGAGAGAGAGAGAGAGACACTTGTGGAGAAGTGGACCATTATCAGATGTGGGAGCATGTCTGATTGTCCAGGACCCCTCTGCTTGACGTCAGTAAGGCAGGGGTTCATAGCTGAGGTAGTGTGCGTGCACAGGGGAGTGGGGTCAGAGGGATGTCTGTGGGGAAAGAGGGGCCTCCTCAAGCTTAGTATCAACACTGCTATGGGCCATTTGAAAGGTTCCATAATACATTGTGGGAACAGCTGTGACAGGGCGGGGGTACAGGGAGATAGTGCTGACACAGTTGGCAGCATCAACCAGACTCAACCACTACGTGTCCTCGATATGTCAGTCCAACGGCTACTAGCGTAAACATATTTCAACGTAAGTACGTCTACGTTTATCGGGTGTGTGGAATAAGACCTGTGTTTTCGATGTACACGGGACACCAGTCAGACAAGGAAGCTCTCGTTACCATGGCATCACACGGAGTATGAGGTTGAAGGAGCTTTGTCTGTCTGACCCAGAAATCCACACCTCAGTTGACCCCCCCCCAGGGTCAGTGTTTTGTTTGTTAGAGTTCAGACTCTTTCTTCCTCACATCAAATCACATCCAAACCAACTTGCAGCATGTGGTAGGTGACGAGGCCTCTCACACCAGCGTACACACAAACACACCAAGCACCCTAACTTTTGTTTTGTCTTTTTCTCCAGCCCTTATACGGCCTACTCCAAGCGAAATTACAGCTTATCACACATGCTTACTTTGAGGAGAAAGACTTCTCCCAGATATCGATTTTAAAGGTGAGTGTATTTATCACCCTACACAAGGGTCAGGGCAGGCAGTCAAATGGGTGCAGTTTGTTGTGACTGTTGTGACTGGTGTGGTGACCTTATTTTGCTGTCTCCGTCTCCATAGGAACTGTACGAACATATGAACGGCTCCCTGAGGGGGACCACTCTGGAGGGGTCGCAAGTTTACCTGGGTAAAAACCATCCCATAATACTATCCGGGCTGTAGCAGAGGGGGAGACAGATGTCAGCTAGACTTATGTCATCTGTCAATGTGCACTCAGACCCAGAGTACATGTGACGCCTGGCTGTCATCAGGGCCGCTGGCCCAGATATGGCCGAGAGATTCTCCACACTGTCTGTGTAGTTTTGCCCTGGTAATGTGGCAAAGTGGGTTTGACAGGCCAAGCTTGTATGGGTGTAATGCAGGATGATGAGGCATGCGGGCTTGGCGCTGCACAGTGAGTGAGTGTGAATTACAGGGGAAGTTCTTCTTTTTGTTGTCTTCTCTGAAGGTTTGGGTTTGTAATCAGTGCTGATCTGTGGGCAAAGTGCTATGTTAAAGGATCAAGTGAATAACAATGACCTGTCAGGATTATGGAATGCAATGCAATATTCATGTAATGTCACATGAATAAGGATAAACTTACAATTTAAAATCCACACCTGTGGAAACATCATTCTCAGGCTTGGGAGTAACATATTTACTTCCTCAAACTGCCAGTTTGCATGTATTACAGCTCTGTTGTGTGCTAGATAAACGGTCAGCTATGCCTGGTATGTATTCTACTGTCCTTGAGAGAGAAAGCAACAACATGTTTTGTGGCTTGAGGTTTGAAAGTCATAGATTTTTTTTCATGTGAATTTATTTCCCTCCCCTCAGGTTTGTCGCCAAGAGATTTAATACTGCACTTTCGGCACAAGGTACAGCTTTGCTTTGATGTCACCCATCTGTGCTTTACGACATGACCAGTTTAGGGCTTCATTGAGTGCGAATGAAAACAACGAAACAAATCAATTCTCACTCTCCCCTCAGGTTCTTATTCTCTTCAAACTGATCCTGTTGGAGAAGAAGGTAAACATGTCACCTTTACTGTGAAATCACGTGACCGGTCCGCCCAACCCTTTCATGTTCTGAGGGTTTGTTGGCAGAATGACTCACCTCATTGTGTGTGTGTGTGTTTCCCTGCTCAGGTCCTGTTCTATGTGTCTCCTGTCAACAGACTCGTTGGAGCTCTCATGACCGTTCTGTCTCTGTTTCCAGGTGGGCACATATCAGTCCCACCCAACATACTCATACAACTTTTATTTTGCATTTATTTATAATATCACAACATATTTGTAAATACTACTATGGTGCCTAATTTATACTGTGTATATTTTTGATAACATGACACGGTGTGTGTGTGTGTGTCCAGGCATGATAGAGCATGGCCTGGCTGATTCGTCGCACTACCGGCCGAAGAGCAGCGTGTCGGAGGACCTGAACGTGGTGGAGTGTGTTCCAGGCTCCGAGGACTTCGTCTCCGTGTCCGTGACGGACATCGCCAACGCCACCATGGAGCTGGTGGGGGAGTCCCTGGATGGAAAGGTCGTCCCCCAGAGACCCGCAGCCTCGGAGGGGGACAGCCACCACCTGAGGCCTCCGTCACGCACCTCCCCAGACTCGTCGGAGAGCGACTGGGAGACGCTGGACCCCAGCGTGCTGGAGGAGGGGGCCCCCAAGGACCCGGCCGAGGCTGCAGAGCACCCGGAGACCTTCGACCCTGAGCCTGGCATCCCCATCACGGTGCAGCCCCAGGCGGCGGGGGGGCAGGGGGGGGTGACGCAGGGCCTGGTGTCTGGCCTGGAGGAGGACCAGTACGGCTTGCCCCTGGCCGTCTTCACCAAGGTACCGTCCTGTCAGTCTGTCAGCCTAGTATCGCCTATTTGTCTGTCAGTCTCTCAGTTTGTTAGTCTGTCTGTCTCTGTCTGTCAGTCAGTCAGTCTAGCACTCTCATGGTTCTCACACGCCGTAGCCCAACCTAGTCGATACACTGCAGGTAACCACATTATATCCCCAGGAAGTGACCTTTGTGCCCCTCCCGCTGTGCGTTTCCAGGGTTACCTGTGCCTGCCTTATATGGCGCTGCAGCAGCACCATCTGCTGTCTGACGTGACGGTGCGCGGTTTCGTCGCCGGGGCAACCAACATCCTCTTTCGCCAGCAGAGGCACCTGAGTGACGCCGTGGTGGATGTAAGTTATGTGTAGTGCACGGCTCTACTCCATTGACAGTTGGGAAATCTCCCTGGGAGACACGTGTGTATGTGTCTGATTCTGTGTGTGTGTTTCTGACTGTGTGTGTGTGTTTCTGACTGTGTGTGTGTGTTTCTGACTGTGTGTGTGTGTTTCTGACTGTGTGTGTTTCTGACTGTGTGTGTGTGTGCTCAGGTGGAGGAGGCCCGTATCCACATCCAGGACGCTGAGCTGCGGAGGCTCCTGGCCCTGACCACGGCCGACCTGCGCTTCGCCGACTACCTGCTGAAGCACGTGATGGAGAACCGCGAGGACGTCTTCCTGGACGGCACGGGCTGGGAGGGCGGCGACGAGTGGATCCGGGCGCAGTTTGGCCTCTACGTCCACGCCCTGCTGTCGTCCGCCCTGCAGGAAGGTAGGCATCTCAGACAGCCAATCAGCCATGTGCTCCTGGAACCCACGTCATCTCTGGGGTGACTGGTGGACAAGGGAGCTAAAAGATGGCAGATGTCACACCACCTGAGTCTTATCCTCCATATTCCTTTATATATTCCCTTACATAGAAGTCATTGGCAGCTGTACAGCCTCTAGTGGTGGAACTGCGGGTAGGTCACTCTGACTGACCAGCCTTTCTGCTCCGCTCTCCTGCAGATAACGAGAGGCTGCTGGCTGATTACGGCTCCCCCTTTGTCTCCGCCTGGAAGGACACCCACAACTTCAGGGTGTGGTACAGCAACAAGCACCCCGCCATGGCGGAGATCTCCTCAGGGTAGGGATGCCCTCCTGGGGTTGTGTGTTGTGTGTGAGTCACTGGGCTACTCTGGATCCATGTAAAGCACTAGCATCTCTGTTTGTGGAGGGGAAAGCGTTGGACCTTTTTGTGTCGTCACGTGTGTCTAACAACAATCGCTCGTCTCTTTTCCAGCCACCCGTTCCAAGGGCAGTACAGTGTGGCTGATGTCAAGTTAAGATTCTCACAGTGAGTAATTCTGTAAATCCAGCATTTTAGCGTATTTCCTGTTCCACACAGTTGAGTTTTGTGATATGGACCTGGTGAAATAAAATGTGTTTCATGTGTCGTAGACTGTATGGACCCATGTGGCTTCATCACGCGGTAGCATTGCTGCCACCCTGTGGCGTAATGTGAAACGACTTCATTACAGTACAATAATGTATTCATTTAGAAGATTATTTTATCCAAAGCAAAGTACAGAGGGGATTCGAACTTGCAATCCCTTGATATGCATTCAAATGTGCTACCACTGAGGCCATAACATGGAACGTTTGTTGTAAATATGGTTCAACAGGACTTGGGGGGGAAACATGGGGGGTGGGAAGGAAACTGAGGTTCAAATTGTCGAAATGAGAATTTGACTTGACATTAGGATGTTCAGAGAAATGCGAGCACTCAGTGTTTATTCGTATATTCTGGTCATTTAGAAATGAGCTTCTGGCCAGTGTGTGAATCGTACTCCGTGTCTATGTCGTGTAATCCCAAATAGTGCCAGCAGCTCCATTTCATAGAGTATCCATCCCCTAATAACTGTGGACGGCTTATGACAGCAGTTCTCGACAGAGTGAAGGGGGGACGTCTCATATTAGACCCATCAATTAGAAGCCACTTTCATTCTCAAAAACCGAGCTGGCGTCTTTGGGGTAGGCGCTCGATCTCAGGTTTCATCCCAGGAAGTGTGATTGGAAAAGCGATCCGCCCCGTGTCCAGTGTCCCGGACGGTGTCTAGGGTTACCCGGCAGATATGCCCCCTCCACCCCCCCTCTCCGTGTGTCTTCATCCCTGACTCTTCTATTGATAGCTTTATGGTGAGAACATGGGCCGATGTGCTTGGCGGTGATGTATGGGGGGGGCGGTCTCCACTGTCGCCATGGGGGCTGTTCTGTGACATGGCCCCTGTGAACTTAGTCGTAATGGTTTGGTAAACAAACAAACAAACAGACTGGGCTCTGTTGAATCCCCTCCTCACACACCCCACCACACCACACACACACACACACACCATCAACGGAGTGGTCAGGGTGGAGCGAAACGTTGCCCAAAGAAACAGGAGCCGTCAGACATTTGAAAATGATTTGGTAGCTGCTAAAACTCCCCGAGGGGCTGAGCTCCAGGTTGTTCACGCCGCCCTCCGGTCGGGACACATGGGATTTGTGAAGGGGTGTGTGGTTGCAGGGTCATTGCAGTTCGGCAGAACACACCATAAACTGCATAGCTCCTCCAGACTGTCCTGTCAGGCAGCAGGTCTGGCACATGGCCAGCTGAGCCTCTAAGGAAGAGATGCACCTCATTTCCTGTCCCGGGGCCATGTGTTGGTAGCTTGTTACTGCTGGCAACCTATGGTCTGTTTTTATTGTGAGCCAGGATGGACTGGGTTGCCGTCATCGCTGTCGCCTGGGTATTCCCGGCGCTTAGCAACCGGCACTGTCGGGTGAGTCTGGCGCCCTATCAGGAGTGCAGGACCGTGGCGTTGGCGTCTCTGTGGTGAAAGACGCCACGCTGGCAGTCCGTCTCCCGCTGAGCTCGGGGCTTCATGTTACGGGGAGCTGTCGGTTGCCACACACTGACATGTCAGATCTGCTGTGAATCTGTTGGCTGCAGTGCATCAACACCCGGAGTTGCTGGTGGAACAGAATTGGTATAGGGTAGGATAGGCTGCTGTGTTTTGTGTAGCTCTGTATAAGCCAGTATATGTGTCCAAGCATTGCATTCGGCCTAGGGGGCGGTAGTATAGTGACCTCATTGCAAACGTGCACACTCTTTCTTTCAAACACGCGCACATACACTCGCGCACACACAGGAACCCTTCCTCCGTCTGTACGAGGGCCTGGGGGCCGTCATGATCTGCAACACTCAGATGTTCCATGACACAGAAGCACCCCCCCACCCCCCGTCCCCCCGTCCCTGACCTCGGCCTTGACCCCGGGAGACCAGTAGCTCCTCTCGAAACCCCTCCACAGCTGAAGTACTATGATGCACTCAAGCCCACAAACCCCACTCGGAGATAAAGTGTAGCCAAAGGAAGTGAATTCCGCAGAAAGCACACCATACAGTTACTCTCTTTATTAGACACTTACAGACACTTAGTCATGACAGACTCCCTGGTGGAGATTGCACACCTGACTCATTCTGCACCTGGCTATAGTAGCCAGATCAAGTTTATTGGGATCAGTGGTGGTATGTTTGTTGTGTAACAAGGGGCCGCCAGGAGGTCAGCGGGTGCAGAGCGTCATGAAAGGTCAGGCGGACGGTGTGTACAGTATAGAGTGACTGGTACAGAGCCTCTAAGATTAGTGCAGATGTCTGCACGTCAGCTGCTCTGAGTGTGTGTGTGTGTGTGTGTGTGTGCACATGTGTTGGATTGGAGTTGGTGTGTGTGCGCCTGTGCGTGCCAATTTCACAGGTCGCTATGGCAACTTCAAAAGGTAGGGAAGGAAGGGCGTCTGTTAGCGTAGGCCTGTGATCACGGTGACGGCGGCTGTCGGGGGCCCAGGCACCAGAGCACCATGCTCACGGGGGATGAGCCATGTGATGACATGCCACCCGCACACCCCCGGAGCTGGGTGTGGATGAGGGGCCCAATTTGGTTCGGATTCACGTCATCACTTAATCTCGCGACTTTTCTCTACTTTTCAGAGAGCCAATAGCGACTTTGGGTGATATTTTTGGCAACGCTGGTATTCAGCTCGGATTGATGCAGAACTGTAACGTGTCGTTGGGGGCAGGAGAGCTAGCGACAGATAAGATAGCCCTTTGTTCCTTGAGAAGAGAAATGTGTCACACTGCTGATGCATTTGTGGTGACAATGCTTGTCTTCTATCCCCTCCCAGCTCTGTGCAGAACAGCGAGAGAGGGAAGAAGATTGGGAATGCCATGATCACCACGAGTCGGAGCGTGGTCCAGACTGGGAAGGCCGTTGGTAAGAAGGCCAGGATCTAAGAGTTCAAAGATCCATAAGCATTTTCTTTAACCCTGTGGCGGATTCCCCCAGTAGCAATAGGATGTAGCTAAATGTGGAATGAACTGCCCTAAACATTTGACCAAAGTATACAGGTGTCAGTTTCTCGTATAGTATTTATCCGGGTGTGGCCACATTTGCGGTAGCTGTATTGAAACCCTTATAAAAGAGAACTGATAGTTTCCTTCAGATGGCCTGTCTTGAATCTCTCTTCTCCTCCATCTCCAGGTCAGTCTGTAGGCGGAGCGCTGACCAGTGCCAAGTCTGCCATGTCATCCTGGTTCTCCACCCTGGCCCAGCCTGCCCCAGCCAGCCCGGACCCCGACCCTGCTCACCCCGCCCTCAATACCGCTAATTAAAGAGGAACACTCCGGAAGGACTGGACTGATTGTGTCGAGGAGCTACTTGACCTGAACAATTCATTTTGTTTTCTTTTTTTGGAAAGCATCAGCATCCTCACCTCTGTCAGTTTATATTAGTATCACCCCCCCCCCTCCCCTCCTCACTGTTACCACACAAGAGCAAGGAAAAGTGTTCAAACCTACATATCCATGCCCCTATCTGTGTGTTGTGACACCACTCCTTTGTCCCTCAAACTCAAAAGTGCTTCTTTATTTATTTGTTTGCTCTGGCTGTACACCTGTGTTATGGTCAAGTTCTTACCTCTGGTGGAATACTGTAATGGGAAAAACAAAACGAGTGTAAGAAAAGCCCTCCAGTACGATCCGATGCTGCCGACACACAGACACTAACGTGATCTGGCCAGAGGAGCCATCACATGGGTACAGGTGTCCTCCACTTCAGAAACATGCACGCTGTGATGACGCCATGACGCTGTGTTTATAGAAGACGGGGTAGGAAGGAGAAGAGGAGACCAGTTCACGTGATTTGAGTTCATCGACCTCCTCGCCGTTTGTAAAGTGCTTTATGAGTGAACCCCTTGAAGGGCTGCGGTGCCGAGCCACATGAAAGCCCATGACGTCAGTCTTTTATCGATCGTTTGCACATTTCATTTGTGTAGTACATATGTATTACTTGGACTCCAGAGTGATATCGGTGTATTACTTTGGCATTCCCCAGGAGTTAGACTAGCAGTCACGGTTTGCCCCTCAGGAGGTCTTGAACTTGTCTGGGTGGTTTTGAGATATTTTGGGTGACATAAATATTGAAGCGTTATACTGAAACAAATGCTGTGGGAGAACGTATTTATTTTTCTGTTTCGTGTGTCCTGTATAGTAATCACTGAAAATTCCCTTATTTTGTTACGAAGACACTGGAACAAATTGTAATGTCTATGGACCGCACGTGTTTCTGCTACACATAACATGGTTCTCTTTCTGATATGTAGCTAGCTTGTATACTTGTCATTTTGAGGTGCTTACAGTGACCCCTCGCAAACTTTGTATTTTGACTCTCATTTGAAATGGATGACTTAGGTTTCTAACAATTGTAATAAAAAGCATGCTCTTGAGATCAAGTCCAGGTTTTTTAGGGATTATATATTGAGAATCGTCTTGTCAACCAACTCTAAACTTTGTACTGTCATTCCTTCACTCTGTTTAAGTCAACTTCAGCTTGTATTTTTGACTATTGTATGCCCCGTTATGAATATTCTGGTTGCATTTTCTTTTTTAAATCTGACGATATTTGAAAAGTGTATTTAAACTATATGAATGTATTCAAAATGGTGAAATGTAATTCACAACACATGTTCCTGATGGATGCTTTTGAAGTATTTGAAGAGAAACAAGTGATATGCTGCATTGCTGCAATAAAAGAAGAATCCCAAGATGTGGCCTCGTCAATGTTAAAGAAACAAAACAAGCGGATTAAAACCAGCGTACACGGCTCAGGTCGGGAGACAGAAGCATCGTGATCTGGTCTGTGTTCAAATGTAGGTCAACCAAACAAAGGCTACGAGCACCCGGGCTGGGGAGGCCGGGGTGGGGGCTGGAGGCATGTGGAGGCCGGGGTGGGGGCTGGAGGCATGTGGAGGCCGGGGTGGGGGCTGGAGGCATGTGGAGGCCGGGGTGGGGGCTGGAGGCATGTGGAGGCCGGGGTGGGGGCTGGAGGCATGTGGAGGCCGGGGTGGGGGCTGGAGGCATGTGGAGGCCGGGGTGGGGGCTGGAGGCATGTGGAGGCTGGGGTGGGGGCTGGAGGCATGTGGAGGCTGGGGTGGGGGCTGGAGGCATGTGGAGGCCGGGGTGGGGGCCGGGGAGGCCATGGCTGGACAAACACAGCACACGTGCCTTCCCACAACACGGCAACATCATAGCAACATGCGAACCCAACGACCCAGCCGAAGGCTGTCAGATTATCAGACCCATGCCTCACATGACACATCGGAACACGTTATTTCATCATCCTTATGGTTAAAATCATACAAAAGTAAAAAATAAAAAGTCTGGATTTTTTTTGGTATGTTTTTTTAATAAATTAACGTTTATTCAAAATACAGTGCCAAAGGAACATGATGCAGCCAAACATGCTAGTAAGGTTTGTCATGAAGCACCTGTGCTCATGTTTTTAAGGTAAGAGGAAAATCCCCTCCCCGCCCCACCCACCCCCCTCCACTACTGCTAGTGGTTGCCGGGACAATTTCCATAGCAACAGCCTGGGCCTGCCTCTCCTCTTGGACCCAATCAGCAGCAAGATTCCTCAATATTTCACTCAAGAATTAAATCTGATAGGAAAAAATGGATACCTATACACAATCACACTACAGTAATGTCTGACATTAAATTAAAAAAAAGAAAGACTAATACAAAATAGACCTGGTTATTTTCCCCACACTAAAACAGTTTGTCTTTTAAACATATGAAAAATATATATCTTTATATTCATATACATTTCAGCAGCTTGGAAATAAAAATGCATGAGCCCAAAAATCTATGGTTGTACTGAAAGTGGAGGTGTGTTGCTGATGTGTGGAAAAACAAAAACAAAGAGCTGGCGAAGAGGTCCAGAGATCCAGACAGGCTGGGAGGGCGGTCATGTGGGGAGGGTGAAGGAGCCCAGGGGGAGCAGGGTGGAGTCTGAGGAGGGGGTGGAGTCTGAGGAGAGGGTGGGAGTCTGAGGAGGGGGTGGAGTCTGAGGAGGGGGTGGAGTCTGAGGAGGGGGTGGAGTCTGAGGAGAGGGTGGAGTCTGAGGAGAGGGTGGAGTCTGAGGAGAGGGTGGAGTCTGAGGAGGGGGTGGGAGTCTGAGGAGGGGGTGGAGTCTGAGGAGGGGTGGGAGTCTGAGGAGAGGGTGGAGTCTGAGGAGAGGGTGGGAGTCTGAGGAGAGGGTGGAGTCTGAGGAGAGGGTGGAGTCTGAGGAGGGGTGGAGTCTGAGGAGAGGGTGGAGTCTGAGGAGAGGGTGGAGTCTGAGGAGAGGGTGGAGTCTGAGGAGAGGGTGGAGTCTGAGGAGAGGGTGGAGTCTGAGGAGAGGGTGGAGTCTGAGGAGAGGGTGGAGTCTGAGGAGAGGGTGGGGTCTGAGGAGAGGGTGGAGGCTGGTGACCGGACCTGCAGTCACCTTGAGCCTCTCCCTCCCCCCTCCGTGCCGCCCGCCACCCCCTGCCCTCAGCCCTGCGCAAGGCCCTGTTCTTCTGTTCTGCCGGTGCCCATCGCAGAGATGGACCTGGTTTCAACAACAGTGGTGTGAGAGGAGTAACCAGGGGGGAGAGGAGGTCTGGGGGGGGGATTTTGGTACAGTTGCCATTGTCATTCCAAGGAGGTTTACCAGTAAGTGCATCATCACCACCATCACAAATCCGCGGACTTTTCAGATTATCACATTGTAGAAACAGTATTGTAGACAGACTTGTAATAATACCTAACAGAAGTCACGACTGACAAAATAAGAAAAAAAAGAACCTTTTTTTTGTGTGTTTTTCTTTTCTCTCTTCAGATTACGAGTATTTGAAGGGGGCATCCGTTCTGTCCAAGCTTGGCTAGATGCAGGGGGTTTGTCAGAAACAGCCTGTTAATTCAGTTGAATGAAAGCATTTGTATAGAACCTGGTCCTCAGGTCCCTATGGAACACAGATAATAACATCAAACCCTTATTGTTCTCCGTTGCACACAACCCTTCAGGTCCATACCTCCACACTGCAGATCCAGCTCAGTTCCAGGGAGCGGGTATATGCGTGTGTATGTCCGTGTGTGTGTGTGTGTGTGTGTGTGTGTGTGGGGGTTACAGCTATACGTGGGGGAGGGAGACCATCTCCCCGTCCACCTCGAATTCCTCGGCTCCATCGGGGGAGAAGAGGTAGGTGGGGGGCTTCCAGGGGGATTCCTCCAGGCAGGAGGGGTACAGCTTCCCCACGGCACAGCGGAAGTCCTTGCCCAGGTCCCAGAGCACGCGCTCCGACACGGGCTGCCGCAGGTACCAGCGGTCCAGCTCCAGGTCGTACTGGTAGATGGCGTACTTGGCCCGCTCGTTCATGTGCGTCTCGCGCATGAAGATGCACAGCGAGTCGAGCAGCACCACGGCCCGCACGCACGGGTCCGAGTAGCGCTTGGCGGGAATGTTGGCGGCCAGGCGCCACTCGTTCTTGCCGATGTCGTAGATCTCCACGGTGACGGAGGAGCCGTCGATGGTGCTGGTGGGCAGGCGGATGCCCGAGTTGCTGACCACGTGCAGGCCGCCGATGTAGAAGATGAGGTCGCCGAAGGCGGCGGCCGAGGCGAAGCAGCGGCTGGTCTTGCGCATGGCCATCTCCACCCAGGTGTCGGCGCGCGGGAAGTAGCAGTACATGAGGTCGTGGGTCATCACGTAGATGCAGTCGTGGGCCGCCACGCACGTGTTCCAGTTCCAGGCGCAGGGCAGCGGGCTCACCATGCTCCACTCGTCCTTCTCGCAGTCGTAGCGCTCCACGGTGCGCTTGCTCAGCTCGCCGCCCACGTTGTCGCCGCCGATGGCGTAGATGTAGCCCTCGCAGTACACCAGCGACGGCTTGATGCGGGCGCACACCATGGGCGTCTTGGGCACCCAGGCGTTCTGCTGGGCGTCGAACCAGAAGAAGGTGTCCACCGAGCGGAACACGGCCTGCAGCTTGCCGCCCTTGCCGTGGTTGGAGATGGAGTTCTTCAGCGGGATCTGCCCGCCGGCGATGAACACGTCGTTGTCCGGGGTGACCAGGGTGCCCACCTTCTGCAGGTCCCCGGGGGGGTTGCTCAGCTTGTACACCTTCTCGGCCTGCGGGCTGTAGCAGACCACCGTGTGGACCAGGCCGCGCATCACGTGGACGGCGTCGCCCACCGTCTCGGCCGTGGCCTCCATGAAGATCAGCATCTCCTCCTTGGTCATGCCCAGGCGCGGCTTGAAGAACTTGGGCATGGACTTGTAGAGGCCCTGGACCACCACCGACTGGTCGTTGGGCGGCAGGCCTTTGAACCAGGCGCGCTGCGCCACCTCCGACAGGGCGTCGATGCGGATCTGGCTGAGCACCGAGGACAGGTGCTGCGAGCGGGCCTCCGTGTTGTACTCCAGCCACAGCATGGCCGCCTCGCGCACCGTCTCCTCCTTCTCCACGTTGAGGTTGTCGCTGCTCAGCACGTCCACCAGCAGCTCGTGGGACAGCTGCAGGAAGGCCTCCTGGCGGTACACCACGGGGAACTTCTGCTCCACCATGCGCTTGGCGCTCTGCTTCAGCTCGCTGCAGCTGAAGAGGTCGCCGATGCTCAGCATGCGCACGCAGTTCTCCGCGTTGATCTTCTTCACCAGGTAGTCGCGGCACTGCAGCAGGACGTCCTCCACCTGGAGGAGACGGAGGGGGGGGGAGGGGGTTAGAGAAGATGGGGAGAGGGAAACAACCTTGTGCACTGTGCCTGAGAGGAATGACAGTGAGAACCGAAATAATACGAAGGGTCTCTGAGAGGGTAAGGAAAAACAGGAAGCAGCGAGATAGGATAAAAGATGTGTGTGTGTGTGTGTGTGCTACCTGCAGGAAGCAGGCCGTCTCGTAGAGGGGCTCCACTGTGCTGTCGCTGATGGCCAGGTTGCCGGTGTAGGCGTAGGTGATGATGATCTGCAGCGTGGCTGGGTCCATGTTCCTCATGTGGACGTGCGTCTGCTTGCTCTCGCTCAGGCCGCTCATGAACATGGCCCTGCGGAGGACACGCACCGTCAGAGGTCGCCTGCTTTCACGCTACCGTTGTCTGTGACGGCAAGCTGTGCTAGCAGTCAGGAAGTGCGTTTCGGATAAAGGAGTGAAAGATGCTGCTGCATTACTGATGCAGTACAATCTAACCCTGTGCATGGGGGCTGAATGCTTGCGACAGCCATCAAAAACATCATTATTCCTGACCAGAAATCGAGAATGCGACAGTTGCTAGCTAACAGACTGGAGGCCGTTGAGCAGCTTTCCCCGCCTCCAGTTCCTCTGAAGGGACGCCTGGTGACTACAGGATGCTCTGGCTTCCACTCTGCCCTCTGTGGATCAACAACAGCCAGCCAGCCAGCCCCTCCTCTCCTGCAAGGCTGTTCTGACACCCATGCAGCTGGAGCCTTCAGCCGGGCCGCCTACGCCGCCGCATTCTCATTCACCACCACGCTCTCATTCATGCTTCACTCCTCTTCCCATCAATGGAGCCCTTACTGTCCCCCCTCCACAATAGGATATCCTCAACTCTTTACCTCCTACTTTGTCCTTCAGAAATCATCTTTTTGACTATCCAACTGTGTGTGTGTGTGTGTCTGTATTGGTTTGTGTGCTGCTCACAGCGGGTAGTGGACCTGCCAGGGATGTTATGCAACTCTGCAGACATACCCCTGTTGCTCCCTCCCTCCCTCCCTCCCTCGCTGTGCCCCTGAGCACTGCATTACAAGGGTTTGTCTTACTAACATGAGCCCAGGGCAGAGCTTCGCCGCTCTCTTTACCCTGAACCGAGCGAGTGAATGACGAGAAGAAAAAGGGAAGGAAGGAAGCAGGGAGGGAGGGGGTGAGTGGGAGGGAGGGAGAGAGAGAGCCAGGAGGAAGAGAGGGGACACCTCTCTGAACCCTGGAGGGGAAATGCTTAGCGTGTTCTCGCTGGATAACGAGTGCGTGGGAAACGGTGGGGAACACGGGAAGAGATGGGGTGTGGGAGAAGCAGTAAAGTTGTCAGGATCTTGGAATGTGTGCAAGAGAGAAAGTGCGTGTGCGTGTGTGTATGTGTGAGAGAGAGAGTTCAAAGCCTACAGCAAAGCGGGTACTGCTGTCATGTACAGATGGGACTTTTCCCAGACTTGGGGGTCTGCTGCACTGCTGTCATCCCCAGCGCTCCCTTAGCAAGGGTGGGCTTACAAATGAGGTCCTGAGGGGGTCTTTGGCTGTTAGTTTTTTAACCACAGGGTTCAAAATGGCATCATTTGTTTCTGATTAGGCATAAAGCTGGACCCGACTGACACCATAAGGGCACTAGAGACCTGATATACAAGGAATCAACAGAACGTATGCACGATGGTCTATGTTAGTGTACAGTTTAGAACCAACGTTGCACGATTCTGTGTGACTGTGGTCCAGTAGAAACACCCTAATATGTAAGGTACGTCACGGTTGGCTCCTTCGCTCACAAATACGTACTTACAATACAGGCCTAATAATAATGTACGGTAAAATAATTATAGTAGTCTTGATAGTAGTATCCTAACTCAACTTATTACATAACAGAAACCTAACAAGAACAAAGGTTGTTCCTAATGTCAAAACAATTAGGTAGGGTTGACCAACTCTGTTCAAAACACTCCAACAGGCGCCCGTGCACGCACCACACACACACACACACACACACACACGACACCAAAGCCACTACGTTGGTGTGTACTGTATTGGTGTGGTAATGCTCCAGTGCTCTCACCTGAAATAGGAGCTACATGTGGCCAGGACCATCTTGTGACAGGGGAACTCGGTGTCCTCCGCCAGCAGCACCACGTCAGTCAGTAAATTCTGTTCATAGAAGAACTTGAGCTGCTCCAGTAGGGAGACAGCGTAGTCCGTGTTGACCGGCCTGCGCTCGCTGAGACCCGACATGGTTGCATCCCATGAGTCTCTCCCCAGGTTTAAGAGTCGTGCTGCCGGAGGAACCGGGCTTCAGATAAGATAAAGATTTGTTTTGGTGTGAAAAGCCTGGATAGAATTGAGGAACGCTATGGGTTCCTCCCCAAACCGGCACCACCAATGCTGGGCTGGGGTGTGTGGAAGTTTTCCAGGGCAAAAATGTAAGTGACAGGAAAAACAACGACAACTGCAGAGAAAAATGGAAGGCCTCCTTTTCCCCTCCTCCGCCTGGTCAGGTAGGACAGGTGGAGGACCTGGATGGGAGGCTGAAGGAGCGTTTCCCCTCCTTGTGCAGGGCTCAAGCCTCCTGGGCGCTTCGGGGTCTGAAGTCGGTGCCTTGCAGCAGCGAGGTCTCGACGGCGTCTCCCCTGCTCTCTGCGTACCGATCCAGACGGATGCCGGTCTCGCACCGAGGAGGGGGCTGGGTGCGGAGGTAGTGGGGAGGGGGGCGGGGGGAGAGGCAGACCAAACTGTGGTGACGCTGCTACATCAGTGCTCGCCTGAAACAGAACAGAACACACACGGATCAGATGAGTCACGCCAGTGTGCGTTGCACACACACACACACACCAGCATCCAGAAAAATAAGAGACTGCGAGGAAAGGGGGGTGAAAAATAATAAAAGTGCACACTCGACAATCACTAGATCTAGTATGTTAAGATCCTTTGTAGTCAGCCAAAGAATCACTCATCACATATCTTCATTTATTTCCCCCCCCCGAATATAACCGTCCTCACTGAAACAGAATTCTGTTATGTGTGTATAGGTGGGTTCAGGCTAGTGAGGCACACTGCAAAGTGGGACTGTCTCCATCCCTCTCGCTCCCTTCCTCTCTCTCCCTCCATCGCTGTCAGATCAGCACACAGCCCGAATCCCTTCCGCATGAGAAAAGTGCACCGTCAACAATCTGGTCTCCCCTGGCAGGTCACCTGCTCCCCCACCCCACCCCACCCCCCCCACCCCACCCCACCCCACCAACCCCTCCCCTCGTCTCTCCCCCTCTCCATCACTTGATCAGAGGGAGGCTGCACTGACAGCCAGACAGCCTGCTACGTGTGTCTGTGAGGTAGGGGATGGATGGTGAGGGGGCAGAACACACTAAACATCCTCTTATTCATTAGTCTGGTGTCACCAGACACAATGACCAATGAGAAATGTTGTTTGATTCATGACACGAAAATGCTTTAGACTACAGCGGTAACTCTACTACCATAAATGACTTCAGTCTCCCTGGCAGACTGCCATGGCACAGACATATTAAGGCACTTTTGTCATCAGCCCATCCATTTCAGCAACCGACTGTAGTTTCACAATACATGCTACACTGAGGGAATTAATGGCGTACCCCGTGGCAGCAAATTATGACAAACTAAGGACCTGTGTGACTTTTGTCTATTCAATGTATATGTTATGCATGTATAAAAGCACGTATTTAATCTGCTTCAATTTAGCATTGTGCCCCATAAACTCCTATTAAACGTAATGTGTCCGTGTGTTGACAGGTGAATAATAAGTGAGGGACGTCACTATCCAGTGCAAGATCTAGACGCAATTGCTGTCTTACCGTTTCCTAATAGCTAGCACCACTACCTAGCTAGCTGAAATGCAGCATGCACATGCAGCATGCCCTTCCGCAGCTAGCCAATACGATGTGTCACAACACAATGATTTCTTCTTCGGGGCTCTAGTCTATAGTTGCTACAAATACGCCAAACTTGTTACTTTGAGTATTTGGTGGGTCACCTCAATGTGTTACACCATAAAACAAATAATGCTAAAAACCTGTGACTGCCATAGCAGGTAACATAGCTAGCTCCATTACATGACACATCCTTACTACAAGGCCACATTTACGGTTAGCTACGGTCACTGTGGTGTGCCAAAGCTAACTAACGTTACAAAGCTTGCTAGCTAATTAAAAAACAAACCTGATCGGTTATGTTTATGCAGGCCGTTTAGATTGTTACTCAAGTACTCAACAAACTGAGTTTTCCTGCATTAAAATCAACGGTTAAGGCTAACAATTATGATCACAGGTCTTGTTAGTAAATTAGCTCCCTGGCTACTGCCCCACTTTCATCCACTTCCCAAAACAAACCCCCTCCCAAACCATGGTAGGGCCTTCATATCAGCTAACTGTGTTACATTACAATAGCAGATACCTAACAATACAGAACCTTCATACCTACAATAACCTACAGTACAGGCGACTCACCGCTTTCCTTTGGGTTTATCCTCCGATTCGACTTGCTGTGTCCTAGCTAACTGGGAAAAGATGCCGAGCCCTTTTGCCTTCCTGATAGGTACACTACGTTATGGTGAAGGATTTGCCTAGCCCAATCTAGCAAGCGCGGGCTAACGTTTCACCCACACACCTATTCCAATAACGTCGCTGTTCAGCTTGAATGCAGATTTAAATTACGAATAACGATGATCTAAATATCTTAATACATGATACTTATCCATTATGGTCTACAGCATTTATGTATCCGTTGGTTGTTTGACTTGCTATAGTTTAGCATCAGCCATCTAGCTAGCTAGCTAGCCGGATAGCTCGAGCTACAATGATAACACGCAGCAACTGTAATGTCGGATAGTTTCGATGCTAAGTACGCGCTAGCCTACGTTGACAGAGAGCGAGCAGTCAAGGGACCGTTACTTATAGCATATTTTATCATCTCACATACACATATTCCCTATTGAATTATTGTCACTAATTGTATATATAATCCACGTTCCCATTTGTCGTATGTCCGCTTGCTATTACAGAAAAACGTTGGCCAAATGTACACAATTACAAGAGCAACCAAGCAGCGAGGAACCTCTGTTAAACGCAAGCGTCCTGCGAGACAGGAGGCCAATTGAGGATACTGGGCATGCGCCCAAAATGTCCTTTGGTCTATCCGAGAGGAAATGCTGGCCTCTGCTGGAGATTAATCGAAAAAGCCACATAGTCCTCAAAACTCTTCTTAGATAAAAGTAGAATCAACTTTGATACAGGTTTGAAACATCGCGATTGGGTCCCGCCTTTTCAGATAGGAAAGGCCTATATTTTACTGCTGTGATTCTGGGTAATGCAACCCCCTACAAATCTAGACCAATTTAAACACAGGTGAAGTAATTAAGATCAATTTACAGGGACGCGCAAGGTTCTTTTTTCCGGAGTGCATTGTTGTGCTAACGTTGAATTCTTAAAAAATACGCGACATCTGTCAACAGATAGCCTATATATCCTCGGTTACAGTGGTACGCTGTCTAAATCTTTCTTCACGGATGCCCATGAAAATCTAGACACACGTGCGGAAATGGACGGTAAATAAAATGGTTGTAATGAAGCTGTCTTCTAAAAAAACACTGTGATCGTGTGACCTATAAAACCATCAATCAACCCAGTCCCCAAACCCATTTTATTTCTTGTAGATGAACAAACAGGGGGAAGTGGACAATCTAACCAGCGTGGTAATTACTCCAGGCCTTTTTTCTATGTCCAGCCACCTAATCAACCTTACCACCATCAACCACCTTACCACCACCATCAACCACCTTACCAGCATTGGCATTTGAACAATCAATATTATGGTCTGCCTCCAGGTACATTTTGTTTTACTCATTAATACTTCTGTGGATTTAAGGACAATATTTGTATAGTCATTTTATGATTGTCTTGATACAACTAACCTAATTGTTTCTGACTTGTCTTCCATTTTGTTAGTCCCAGGATATCCCTATACACGCCCATACATGCCCCCGTACCCATACATGCAGTTTCCGGGGTATGTTGTACCACAGGCCCCAGTGCATCCAGTCGATTACAGACGGTTGTTTGAACCTCACATTTACCCAAATGCTGGACAGGATGTCAGGTTTCGCCACCAACACTACCAGCAGCAGCCGTCATATTTCCGCAGGGAGATGGCCTGCTCGGAAGCTCAGACGGACCCAAGAGCTGCCCTCAACAAAATCATAGAATCTCTGGAAAAACTCAGGGCCAGTGAGATTGAGAAAGAGCTTGATTCTGGTGTGGCTTCCCAAACCTCAGGCCTCTTTTCTCCAGATCACAAGAAACAGCAAGATGATTATGATGAGGAGGGTGCGGCTGCAGTGCCCGTACCTATGTGTGCCACTTTAAAGGGCAACCAGTCGTCTCCCTCCATGGCGTTCAGTGAAACTGCCACAGCAATGTACGATGACAAGTCAGGCCAGAGCCTCTTGGATGACTTGGCTCATCCGAAGTGCTGGCCTCAAAACTCAGATGAAGAGATGCCCTTGGGCAGCTCATCCATTCACGAAGACACCGGCAAGCCCCAGCTCCAAGGGGAAGAGGACCAGCCTGTATACCTTTGCCCTCCCCGACCCCAAGACACAGACAGCCAGTTAGAGAATGGCAGTGCCAGCCCAGATACTACCAGTAAGGCCAAAGGACCCCTGAAGCACAGCCATGGTGCCATCATTTTGCCCCTCTTGCCGACCACTCGCATTTATGACTGGCAAGCGTTACAACACGAGGACCACATCTCAAAGATTGATTACCACCAACAATCTACGGATGGGAGGGACCTTGCTACCATCGATACTGATTTGACCAGTAAAATCCTCAAGCTGCCCTTTGAGAAGGTTCTGACAGCTGGAGCTCTCCAGAGAGAAAGCCCTTTGCTGTGTGCCAAGTCCCATGCCATGCTCTCATCCACTGGCATCTCCTCGTCTACTCACTCCTACTATCCAGGTTACTGGCCCCCATCCTCCACCCACGGGCGCATGAGCATCCTCAGCCCCTCCGTGGACGAGCTCTCCTCCAGGGATGAGATGTTCTCCACCGACCTCGATGACATGGATCTGTTCCCCAAACACGAGTACTCGAGCAAACACCTCACTGAGGCCGTCGTAGGGTTACCGTCGACTTCCGATGAGGTCGTGTGGCCCAAGAGGCTGCTGTGTGCCTGCTGCGGCATGAATCTGTCCAAGCGGACGATTAGGAGCAAAGGTCACTGCCCTCAGCCTTATGACGACGAGGAAGGAGATTCTGATGAGGAGCGCACGTTCGGAAGATGCAGTGAGCACCAGGCAAGGCAAGTGATCAAAAAACATTTAAAGAAGTCGCACTGTTTGTCTCTTCGACACGCATCCAAGGATGTGAGGGGCCACGGCCCAGACCTGCCCGGCACAGTGGACAAGCAGGAAGAACGAGAGGTATTCGAGGGCCCAGAGTCAAGTGGACAAGACCCAGGCGACCTGAGGCACAGAACCTACCAGGGTAATGAAAACATCATCAAAGGGCCTTGCATTCTGTTGTTAGTGCTTGAGGTATTGTGAGTGTGTTGGTGACATTTACATGCCTTCTAGATTTTGATGAGATCAAATGAGATTACATCTATGATGGGAGTATTCTATTTCTCCTTTAGGTGACACACTTGATCAGAACAGGTGGGAGTGCCAAGATGCTCAGCCTAAAAAGAAAATTCCAGCTTTACCACAAAGACATGGTATTGGCTACCATTCTAAAACATATTACCATGTCAGTCTGTCTCAAAACATTGTGGGGATGTTTGCGTGGAATATTAATATAATGGTCCAAGTAATGTCTTCAGATAGACTGAGGCAGAGGAAGGCTACCTATAAGCCACACCCAGTGTACCACGGGTCACAGAAGAAGACGAAGAGAAGGGGGAGGAGCCACCTCAATGTCAGAGGGTAAAAAGGTAATGCTTCCTTGTTGTTTCACTATCCCCTTCTCTGCTAAACTGCAGCATTCTGTTCATTGATTTACGACATCATTCCTAATGTTTTGTTTCCTCCAGGATTCCCCAATAGAAGAGATGGAAGATGTTGATTAAAGGAGAGAATGATCTAAGCACTCGGGTGAAATGCGTGCCATGTATCTAAGAAGGGGGCCTTATAGTTTTTTTTTCTTTTATTAACTATGAAGACAGAATTCAGGTTCCTTATACAGGTCCACTGTCACTTCATGAAGTATACGGTTTAATAATCATGTCTCCAACTCCCAGCAAATGTTTGGTGGTGGTGTTGTTGATTTATTGTTCATAACCGCTCTTCTAACAATTTGAGTATAAGTTAATATAAGTATTTAGATAAAAGTTTAAAAAGTCGGTTGAAGATCTTTGTACGTTACTTAAATGTGACTGTTTATACCTTGTTTGTGGGTTTTGTTAAATGATTCTTTTGTAAATTCCACATGTTCAGCTGACAAAGCTATAAAATAAAGAGATGATCGTTGTCATAAAGTATTCCTTGTTTGCAGAGTAAATGAACACCTGAATAAAGTCTGACTCATGAGCTATTCAGCTGGCCTCTTGTATATTGTGTTAAAACACGATTAAAAAAACTAAATAGCTAATATCACAATGCCTGGATAAGTGTTTAACATATTGGGGAGTCACACAAACATTACAACAGTACATGGGTTTGTAGAGCTGTAGCTTAGCCTGAAATGTCACTTTAGTCGATGACTTCTGGTGTGCGGGGCAGCTTCTCAACATTTGCCATTGGTCCAAAACGCGGGCACTAAATGTACGTTGAGTTTGATTGGATGCCATTTACTTCAGATCAATTTACCACTGAGCAATCTTAGTGTGTTCCTTAAGCTCTTAATATGTGCATTTGCCTTGCACTGATCTCTGTGGATTCATCTGCAGCAAGCATTATGGTTGCTAATCTGTTAATCCTGTTATAAAAGACTTGAACTAACCATTTTAGACTCCAAGTTGGAGTTTGTATTGTATAGTTTACACAAAATGTCCTCAGATCAAGACAGGTGCGTAGAAGGTTGAGGATTAGGAGCTGATTGGTAACCAGCCAATCAAGTTTTCGAACCCAACTTCACTTTCCTATTTAAATCTTTTGACAGCCATGTTGGTTTGTTGGTCGTACTAGTGTACATGCATGTGTGTAAACACTTTTGTGTACCTTTAATTCTACCACACTAGATTTAAATGCACTTTGAATTGTTTGTAAGCTTTTGACTTGACTTGAAGTAGTGACCAACAAGCACTTGAGTGATTTTGAAGGAAAAAGGGCGGAAACCAATAACTGTCTTTGCTCACCTTGATTGTTTCTGTCCTCTACAGATATGGAAGCAAAAGCATCAACGGCGCATCGTGCATTTGGACCGGACCCTCGTGGCCCGCACCAAACCCATGAACCCCCCCAGGCTCCACAGAGGCGCTGCAGACCTCCCCAGTCACAGGAACCCCCCCAGGGTCCTCAGGGGCGCTGCAGACCTCCCCAGTCACAGGAACCCCCCCAGGGTCCTCAGGGGCGCTGCAGACCTCCCCAGTCACAGGAACCCCCCCCAGGGTCCTCAGGGGCGCTGCAGACCTCCCCAGTCACAGGAACCCCCCCAGGGTCCTCAGGGGGGCTACAGACCTCCCCAGTCACAGGAACCCCCCCAGGGTCCTCAGGGGCGCTGCAGACCTCCCCAGTCACAGGAACCCCCCCAGGGTCCTCAGGGGGGCTACAGACCTCCCCAGTCACAGGAACCCCCCCAGGGTCCTCAGGGGGGCTACAGACCTCCCCAGTCACAGGAACCCCCCCAGGGTCCTCAGGGGCGCTACAGACCTCCCCAGTCACAGGAACCCCCCCAGGGTCCTCAGGGGCGCTACAGACCTCCCCAGTCACAGGAACCCCCCCAGGGTCCTCAGGGGCGCTGCAGACCTCCCCAGTCACAGGAACCTCCTCAGGGTCCTCAGGGGGGCTACAGACCTCCCCAGTCACAGGAACCTCCTCAGGGTCCTCAGGGGGGCTACAGACCTCCCCAGTCACAGGAACCCCTCCAGGGTCCTCAGGGGCGCTGCAGACCTCCCCAGTCACAGGAACCCCCCCAGGGTCCTCAGGGGCGCTACAGACCTCCCCAGTCACAGGAACCTCCTCAGGGTCCTCAGGGGGGCTACATACCACAACGGCCTGAGGAGTGCCAACGCAGCCACCCTTACCACCATCTCCGGCAGCACTACAGCCGACCGTTCTTCTACATACAGCCCCCCCAGCCATACTTGCCACTTCAGTGGCCCATGCCCATGCCTATGTCAATGCCCTTCAACCCCTACTGTGGATCCTCTGGGATGGGTAAGTAAATGCCATTGTTTACGTCCTGAAAAACATTTACAATAGTTTTTCTATAACTCTCTGACTGGTTTAGTCATGCAATATTGTTTTTTTTATGCTATTTGCAGTTCAGACTTCTGTTATGAACCCTAAAACCTGATCAAATCTCCTTGGTTAGGTTATGGCATGGTGATGCCTCCCTTCCAGCCAAGGCCCTACATAGAGCCTCCAAGCTTCATCCTGCCCTGTCAGCAACGCCTGACAGTCTACCGGCCCAGTATCCCCAACTACCACCAGACCATGGCCTACCATGCTCGCAGGGTGTACTACCAGAACAACTGTCCCACTAGGGAGATGGCCACCTCTGAGGTTCAGACAGACCCTCCAGCAGCCTCCCACCTCCCTGACCCGCCTCTCTCCAGTGGAGATGGGTCTTCTAAGGGGATCTTGAATAACACCAAGGCTGGCGCTGGAAAAGCCATCAGCTCCCCACGGTCAAAGTTCATCTCCACAGCCTCTACTCTAAAAGAGGACAAGTCCCTGGCTGGCAAGGCCACAGGAAAGGCAACCTCTGCCACCAGAGGGGTTCCGAAGGGCAGCTTCGTGTTCCAGACGGAGGAGGTGAGGATCGAGTGTTGCAGCACCCCCAGGGGCCTGAAGGTCCTGCGCTCTCGCCAGACGTCCGAGCTGGCTCGCCACGTGTCCAACAATATTCTGCAGCGTAGCTCTGCCCCGGGAAGGGCTCACACGTCGCAGGGGACGGGCTCGTGTCTCGGGGCGCAGCAGGAATGGAACCTGCAAACCTTCCCTGACGACCTGCTGGCATGTGCGTTGCCCTGTGGCGGCAGTAGTGGCTTGGAGGACTGTGGCACTGACACCGAAAAGGGTCTAAAATCGGTGAGTTTCTGTTTAGCTACAGATTGTTGCTTAGTGATAAGAAGGAATGTAAGGTGCTAATTCATAATATGAACATGCCATATAAGGTTGTACCATAATACAACCTTCAACCATGCCACCTTTTCCTCAACAGGAATCTCCACGTGAAGCAGCTGATGTGACCTGTGGAATGCTGGTGCATAATGATGCTGTGGCGACAAGGAGTGTCGAGGAGCAGAGGACAATCCTTTGTCTGCCCTTTGACATGCAGGACCTGGGAAACCTGAGGAGGATGGAGTCTTCGGTGAGGTCAGTAGAATCTGTGGCGCCCTCGCGTGAGTGGACATCCCAGCACGGCCTGATTCAGACCCAAGGGGAAACGCTGAACCCTCTGGTGGCGCCCCCTATGTCAGAAGAGGTAACGGTGGGAGAGGAGGTTTCTGTGAAGGAGGTTATCCAGATGACTGAAGTGGTCCCTATGATAGAGGTCCCTGTTGCAGAGTTGGTCTCCGTCGCAGAGACTGCTCCCATTGCTGAGGTCCCTGTGGCAGAGGGGGTCCCTGTGGCAGAGGGGGTCCCTGATGCAGAGGGGGTCTTTGTGAGGGAGGCCATCCCCACAGTGGGGGTATCTTTGAGTCACAGTCCACCCGTGGTCAGTGTTCCCCCCACACCTCCAGAAATAAGCCAGCTGGTGAAAGTGATGAATGACGTGGATCAGCACGAGTCGTCTTTCGAGTCGTTGCCTGCATACTTCCCCTCCACTAGCTGTCTAGCAGATTCTGAGAACAACTATTATTACAGCAGGTTGCCTCCTGGAGTTCAGGAGCAGCACAGAATCATCAGCGGCTATCCCGCAGAGATGTCCAGAAAGAGGGGAGTTGTCAAACCACAGCCTCAAGGTCACCTCGGAGCACTGGGGTTAAAGGGAGGGGAGGGCGGACACAGAGCTCAGAAGAACAGAAGAAGCCTCTCCGACAACGAGTGCTGCACCAACCGAAATCTCAACAAAAACCCCCTTGTCCCACCAAGCTCGAAACTGGAGCGCTTCTGTGGCAGATGTTTGACCAAACGCAGAGCTCTCATGTCTGTGCCAGAAGCACCACCAATCGAGACGAGGGAGGCCCCTGTCTCGTTGTGGGACGAAGCTTTGGCCACCAGCAGATGCCATCCCAGGAAGAGGGTAGCTGGACGTTCTAACATCTCCGCTGCCCACAAGGAAGATCAGACCGAGGGAGAGTCTTCAGAGAAGGCGTCATGCCGGGCCAGACCCAAACCCAAAGGGCTCAAGGACCCAGCGAGAGCCCCCGAGCCCCGCAGGCCTCTGTCCACAAATAAACAAGTGGAGAAACGCCCCGTTGGTCCGCATGCTAAACTCGGAGACAAGCTCTGCGCCTGCCAGGCTCACCAGCACCAGCAGGCCACCTGGGAAGGGCCCCGCCGCCACAGACGAGTCCTGCGAGAGGACAACGAGGAGAACCAGGCCGTCCCACTGCAGAACAGATGTAGGCATGTTGACCCACACTACCTAGAACCAAAATGGCGAACAGGTAAGCCCAACCTACCCCAAATGTGTCACTTTTTTCCGTTGATGACGTAATGCATCTTAATTGCAATTGTCTGATCTTTAAACACCAGATTTCTCTCTCACAGAGAAAACTTTGAAGAGTGGTGGGATGGACACAGACAAGTTTAAGAATGCAAGCCAGTCACAGCACTTGTATATTGATAAGAAAGCACAATCACAAGGTAAGCATCTTCATAGTTGGCTTTCTGTTCAGTGTTAGAATGTCTTTGCTGAATGTGGTGAAGGCTGAAGGACCAAATCAATTGACAGTCAAAGCTGCCTGTAGTGCCTGATGACTGTAGTCCGACCTGTGCTTTACTTTAACACTATTTGAGTAAAGTACAACTTTAATCAGTATCTAAACTGTTGAGGCAATGAAATTGGCATTCCTTGCTATTGCTTAATGCTGATCAGTCATGTTCTTTTCAGGAACTCACAGAAAAGACACAAGATGATGATTTACACAAGAGCACGTTCAAAGTAAATTGAAGTCACTATTTAAATTTCATGACGTTCACAAATTGACTCACAATGCTCACTATTTATACCTGTGAATACCTATATTAAACACTTTGATACAATGATTGTCTGTCATTGCTTAAGGATCTTGAAAATACTAATGAAACTGTTGTTGACAGCTGCAGTACTGAGCATATACAGCAGATGGAGATGCTTCCATTTTCCATGCACATTGACTGGCAAAGTATGCTCCTTTTGTTCTAGAAAGTCTATAGAACACGTTTCATTTTGATACATCCACTGCCCTTATGTACATTGAGGCAAAGTAAATGTATTCATGTGCTAATTTGCATGGCCAGTCACCCACAATAGCTGCATTGGTGTCTAAATAAGAGTCCAATGTCTCGGATTGGGCCACAGCATTCAGGGTTAATGCCACACAAACCCATGCCCCACCCATGAGTATGTCATCGGCCTTCCATAGCATCGAGCTGGCCCTGGTCTGGTCTCCTGAAGCAACACAGAGATCGCTGATCGCTCCTTATGAGGTGTAAGGGCACATGCTTATGAACCCTCATGTTGATGTTGATGAAAGCCGGGTGGTCATGTAAAATGGATTTGGGGTTTAAAATTCAATAAACTGCTTTTATGTTAGGGCTTTATTGAAAGCAAATCATTTCCCCTTAGGACAAGGGGAGGATGTAGAATGTCAAGACTACAGGCTATGAAGGGGTGTGCTATGTACAGCGGTTGATTATCTGTGATGTTTTCACATGCTCATCCCCTCATAAACATGTCAGAGGATCACCCAGGGAATGGGACCTCGCAGTTGGGCTTCACGCAATGTTCAAGCCTTTTGAAAGGGTAATCAAACCATTTTTTTGATGGCCTCACTGCTCTAAGTGAATATAATCGCATGCGTAACAATAATGGCTTTCTTGGCTGCAGGGTACTAAAATGACCAGGATAGAGTGTGTGTTTGTGTCACTCACTGACTGAATTTGTGTTTCTACGTGTGGGGAGAGGGAGAGAAATCGGTCGTGTTGAACCGATGAGATTCCAATTTGCAATAGACCAACTGTTCGTTTTGTCTTGAATCTCACAGATGCCTCCCCTCTTGCCAAGGTTCCTCCGGTGAGACATGGGAAGGCTCGCACAATATGCAATCTTCAAAGACGAGACGTTTGTGCGCTTTGTTTGAAGCCCGAGTCGCAGATGAAAGCGTTCTCTCTTTTTAACAACCATTTAAGGGATTTCAGGGTAATGGGGAGTGGAGGTTTCTTTTGAACACACAGTGAGAGGGGCGAAGCGGCTGTCGACTGTTTTGATGCTTCAGTCCAACACATGATTTCACCTCAGGTTGGGAAACTGGGCCGAAGACAGACAGCCTCTCTGGATGGTCTCGATGCTCGTATCACGCCTCGCTTTCTCCCCATACATCTTGCCATCTTCATGGCGGTTGCCTTATGGCTGAATTTGAAAGGCTTCAATATGATTGGCTCATGTGGGAATTGGTGTAAAGAGTGTGTGTGTGTGTGTGTGTGTGTGTGTCTGCTTGCCTGCATGTGTGTGTGTGGGCTTCTAAAGTTCCCTGTGGTATTGAAGGTAGTATACAGTGAGTCTGGTACGCAGAATTATACACTGGGAATGAGAAAAGACTGCCACTCCCACCACACTTCATTGAGCCACTCAATCATTACAAGTAGAAGCCTTGCAATGCACAACCTCACTAACAATTTAGCCTTTGTGTGGCCACGGTCTGCTTTGATTTGTGTAGTTAACTTAAAACTGTGCTCTGTTTTTGTCTGCGGTCTGTATTAATATTAGGGGTCATTGACAGTGTTGTGTTAATATGTATGGGGGTGGGTGGGGGGGTGCAACAGTGCATAGAAAGCTCTAGGAGGTTAAGAGGATCTGTCCCGGCTCCTTAAATATTTAGAGTGATTCTGTCAAGCTGTCGAGTCTGTCCCTGGATGAGGCGGAGAGGGGGTCCCGCGGTTCAAGTGCTTTTAGATGCTCATCATCAACCGGCTACTTTGAGATGACAATGTAGTCAGAATGCAAGATTACCTTGTGCATTGTGGATTGTTCTCTCAAGTGTGCTCCCTTCCGCTTTGATTTAGAGTGCCGTTCAGTTCAGAGTCCTTCATCTGCATGTAATGGGAAAACCTACATGAGTTCTTGACATTACAGGGAGACAGACATGACCCATCCTAACATTATTGGTAACATCTACTCTCCTTTCCCCCAGGTTGAGTTACTGCTGGGAATGAGGTATCGTGCAGACAATTCAAGTACCCTTACGGTAAGTGAACATGCGTCTGTGTGTTGCGTCTGAACGTAAAAGTGGAGCGCTTCAAAACTATTTTGTATCCCACCCACAGAAGTAGTCAGTGGAGAGAGATATAGCAATAGAGAGATTGTGAGGATGAGAGGAGAGATGGTGAATGCAAGAGAAAGTGAGTATTACTCACAGTCATGTCAAAGCCTTTTTCCCTCCCTGACTCAAAGACAAGTGCCCAGTGACCTGACAGCCTTGGTGACTGTGTAGTCCGTGGTTCAAAAGTCGACTGAAAAGCTGTATTATTGAGTCAAAACGAGCGTTTGAGAAGACACAGTCATTGCATCCGACAACGCTGCAAAGAAAGGCCTCATGTTCAGCACGTTTCAGATTCAAAACATTTGCGACAGCCACACATTGAAAAACTAGGAAGTGTGCAGCTCCCTGCTGCTTCCCACCCCCCACCTCACCCCCACTTATAAGTCCTGCTCTTAAATGTCAAAAGCATAAGTGTTTTGAGTGGAATGATTCATGCTTTAAGAGACACGCTTAGCTGGTGTGGGGCCCACCCTCTGATGCACCCGCTGAGTGAGCCAAAAACAACAACAGGGTATCAGAGAGAACAACCCACCCAGAAGCACGGTCACTGCTCCTTGGCCTGAAAATACAATGAGTCTGACTCACTGAACTGGGAAGTAGGATATCATGTATTTAGACCCCGGACCGTCATGTACTCCAACTCTAATGTACAAAAAAAAATAGCAAAAAAGCATCCTTGAGGGAAAACTAGTCGCCACAAAGTTCTCACGCACTTGCTCACTACATCGGAAACCGGGAACCGTTAAATCCCTCCCATCACGCACAGAAGTGTTTGTGTGGTTGAGGCTGGTGCGAGGGGGGGTCATTCTAGAAAAAGCCTGTGTATAACCTACGTGCACTCGCGCGCGTGTGTGTGTGTGTGTTCTTTGTACCTGCAGGCTCAGCAATCTTCTTTTTTCACCGTTGCTCTGCAGACGGATAGATCAGTCGATTCTCTGCTGTCTTAATAGCTGAGGGGTTTTACTACACGCGTTAATGTCTCCTGTTTGACAAATGAGCCGTGTTCATGTGAAGTGGCCCTCTCTGACCTCGAGGCTTGACATCGGCTAAAACAGAAAGGCTCTGGGTTTTAGAGCGAGTTAAGAAGCTGTAGAAGTACTTAATTTGGAGCAACCACTCAACAGACGACAGTGAATGACTCTATACAGGCCCACCTGAAGGAGGAGACATTGCTCTCAACAGAAAAACAACAGGCCACTGTAGCACACTACACCATGCTGTATAGTCTTAGAATTGTGTCAGGACAGAGGTATTTAGTGTCTCTAAGGGGGGGAGGGAAACACTAATAACACAGCCTTGCGCTTCCTCCACCCTGAATTTGGACATTGGTTGCTACACTGCACTGAACCAGGTAACCCACCCAAGAAGAAATGTGTGGTAGTGTTAGTAGGGCTGGTCTCAGGACAGATCATCTTACCCCACCATGGGGTAGTCAGACTCTTTTTTTTTCTTTTTTCTCTCCTCCCAAGCTCAGTGGAGTGCCAAACCAGTCCAGCATGGAGAGATTTTTACCCAAACAAACACAGCAGGAGGAATGTCTATGACGACCAAATTCAGGAAGAGGGAGATTGCTAACACATGTTACTGGGTGGACAACAAAGCCAGCTTTCGCAGTGTTCTGCTGCTCCGATGAGGAGCCTAATTGCCAGAAACGTCAACCAGATGGTACAGAATATGTGATTATATTTGCACAAAAGCGAAGCAAAACGTATATCGAAAAGTGGGTTGCCAAACATGAATAGCTTTCTTCGCTTGTGTGTGTGTGTGTACGCGTGTTTGTTTGTGGGGGCGTGGGGTGGAGTGAAGACATAAATGAGGTAACCTCACTTATGTAACATGTAAAGATGAAAGGCTGAAGTGCTTGAGAGAGAAAGAATGCCTGCGTTTTGCTGAAATCATCCTCTTGTGGTTAAATCTCACCGTTGAGGAAGAAGGTTCTTTTGAGCTCTTTTCAGAAAAAGCTTTTTCTGTCTCTGGTTAGAAATCTCAACAGTTACATGAGATCAATATATGCAGAAGGAAGTACGGGTTCTCTTTCTTATCACTCCATATAAACCCCCCTATTTCATGGAATCAGAATGATGACGGCAATACTAACAATACTGCTTGAGGTCTACCTCGTATATTTCAATCCCCAATGTCACTATTCAACCATGTAGTCCTTAATGCAAGGTCTGCATGCACCAGATCTTTCACAAATGCTTCTGCAGTAAAACGCTCGGTGGAGGACCGACAAAAAAGCTATATTCGTCAAAACGGATCGTCAAGGAGTCTTCTGCAAAATGATGCCATTTCTCCTTTTTTTCCTGTAAAATGAGCTCTTCCCTTTTTACTGGCATGAATAAAATGCAGGGGAAGAGCAACTCTTGATCTCTCATCCTGGCTTTGGGGTCTGTTAACACGAGATAGAGAGGTTCCGCCTTCCAGTTAAGCAGACTGGGATAATCCCTTCTGGATTGGAAATATCCCTCCAAAGCAGTGGCATCTGGACCTTATCTAGGATGAGTGAGGGTGAATTGGAATCAAAGTTGAGATAAAGGTGATGCCGACTGTTGCCGCTATCTGTGAGGTGAACAGGGCCCTATATTTCTAGAGCAACGTGGATCAAATCGGAAGAAGAAAAAAGAAATGGCCACTGTGAAATAGTACATAGACGTGGAATTTACCAGAAGGAATCTAATCCGATAAAGAAAATCAACAACCAAGTTGCTTTTACCATTATTCTAGACATCATTTATTTTCCTTTTTGAGAGTTTGATCATTGCTTCGCACCAGCGAGATGATGCCCACAGTGTCACGTTCTGAGGTGAAATCACAGTGTCTTGAATGCCCCGTTGGGGACAAGATTCACACAAGAAAGTCTTCAGACAACACTAGTGACATATAATCTTAATCCTTCAGAGACTAACTGTAGTAGCAGAAAAACCAAAGCAACACCGAGTGGTGTAAGAGCTGGTTAAGGGGACATGGGGCGGAGGGGAGGGGGGTGCCACATCATCAATATCACACCCATCTTTAACAGAAAAACTTCCAAGGTCAGCGTTTCTGAAGTCCTTGAAGCACTAGGGGTCCACATGAGAGACTCGCCAAATCCAATCTTGGCCTAATTTCAGGCATGTGGCATATTACATACACTGAGGGGGATTCGTTTTACATACCGCATGTATGTACCGTTTGACATATAACCTTGTTTCTCCATCCTCCACTCGTGCAGAGCACTGTAACGCTATGCCAACTACATTACCAAGACCATTGATCACCTACTGCCTGAGCAGAGAGAATTAATTAGGTTGGTTGTGCCTGGAGAGGGAGGCTAAGAGAGAGATAGAGAGGAGAGGAAGAGAGAATGCAAGGTAGGAGACACAGAGTCAGGCAAGACAGAGATGGAGCAATTGGAATGGAGAAAGGTGAGAAGAGGAGAGAGTGAAAGGGATGAGAGGGACGGAGAGAGAGAGAGAGAGAGAGAGAGAAAGATACACCAGCGGAGGGTGTACATCTGGAGAGTAGGATCCTGCTCAGGCAAGCAGGGGGAGGGACAGAGAAAGCGGGATTTACTGCTCTTTAAGAGACTCCTGCCGAGGGTGGGGGGGGGTTAATATGAACACATTCCCCCCCTCACCCCACAGTGCTGCCTGTGGCGTATACAGACCCCCACTACAACACCACCATCTTCTTTCCTTCATGTCGACTGTCAGCCCTGGATCCAATGACAATCCAAGGTGTAACCAGACAATCTGACACAGTGCTCTTTTATAAGGCCCTCTGGGTCAAATATCAAATGTCACGAGTGATGAAAAGAAACAGACATGACTGTATGTTTGGACTTGATGTGGGAGACAGATGGAATGAAAGCAAAGAAGTCATTTGCCAAATGTACAGATCTGGATACGATTTCCCTGAGAAGGTTGCACTGTACATGTCACATGTATAGTTCTTCCTTTCATTTTGACACAGACCCTTAGAACAGAGGGCAAGGGAGGACAGACAGGTAAATTAGAACATTACTCTTTGTTACTTACAGTGTACCTCACACTTCCTTTCCCCTATCAAACCTCCACCTTCTACAGACCCTGACCTCTGTATCATCGCACCCCCGGCTGTATGCACCCACTGTGTTTGGAGGGCCAGGCTAGCATAACTCAATTCTGCCCTTTTTTGCTCCAGGAGGTATCCCTTCACCTTCCCCATAACACGATTATCCTCATTCACGAATCCCAAACAGTCGTTTCAGAGCCCCTCCCTCTGCCTCTCTGTGGCCCGAGGGTCAGACTGGTGCTTTTTAACCTGGGACAAACCCAATCTCCACGTCGGGAGGGATCCAATTATATATCCGGGCCAAGTCCTCATTGAGAACGGGGTCACCTCTACTCTTTATCTCTTTCGCATCTGATGGAGATTAGAGTGTGTGTGTGTGTGTGTGGGGGGGGGAGTTTGGTAGGAGGCTGAGGAGAAGTGTGTGTTTGTGTGTATGAGGAGGTGCAACAGATTATTTATTTTTTATCAGCTGTGTCAAAGGATTGCAGGCAGACCACATCCCGGAGGTGAAGAGAACGCTTCTGGCAGGATGACGCGGAAAAAAGCGAAAGGAAAATGGTCAGGTGTCTGATGAGTTGGCAGATCTGTTATCGTTCTTGGCTTTGTTTATTTGTGTGTCTGTATGTGTGTGTGTTAGAGAGAGAGCAAGAGCAAATTTGGGTTCGTGTTCGTGTGTGTCAGCATGTTTGTGTGCGAAGATAATAACATCCCTCCTCACCCCCCCAGCCCATCATCCAAACACACGACAGAAAGGATCTGCTGGTGTTTCCAAGACTTCCAGGGCCATCCCACTCCGAAGACTTCCACTAAAAGGCACAGTGGCTTTGATCAGCGGCTCCTGTGCCTGCCCAACCTAAGTCAGTCATCACTGGGACACGCCATAATCACCAGTGTCATTGAACTTGGGTGTTGGACCGGATGACTCTATGCCCGGGCGAGGCGAGACATCACATATGAAGTGGCAGATAGCAGATGGGGGATGTGACAGATCTTTTGGAAGCTCTGGGAGAGAAAGCTAGAGAGAGGGAGAGAGAAAGAGAGAGAGAGAGAGAGAGCCTTGCCGATTAAGCTAATTTAATGGATGAGCTCTACCCCAGTCAGGCTCCATGTCTGCTTAGTCCCAAAACCAGGGGGAGATGGCAGCTGTATTTTAATTCATCGCTCTCCCTCTGATTTTTTCCCTCTGGCTTTTTTAGACAGGCAGGCAGGCAGGCAAGCAGGCAGGCAGAGAACCAGACAGACAGACAGACACCGAAACATAAAGTGAGACGGGGGGTAGAGAGTGAAGGAAGAGACTGGAACAACTGTGGAGCCAGTGGAGTCCCCCTGCGTAACCTCAGGAGCTAAGCATCCCATTCTGGGGATGTGGCTTGTCAGTACGCATCATCCATGCAGCACACCACAACAGGCAATTAGAAGCTCCAGGGAAAACACGGAGCGAGAAAGAGGAAGAGAGAGAGAGAGAACAGTGCCATTTATTTATAGAAAAGGAGGGTACCACATAGTTTGAACATTCAAACAATTTGATCTTGAGGAAGTTTCAAATCGATATCCCCCTCCTCCGGCAAAGCTCTGTAGTTTCTGCTATGCTTTGGATCAAACGGAACGAGATAAGGGTAGGAGGCCTCCCCCCTAAAGGTCGACGTTGACGTTTCCTTTCATCTCAATTAGCTCAAATGACATCTTCTGCTTTGTGCCATTGCTAACCTAATCGCCTGTATCTCTGCTTCCTCTGCAGTACATGCTAGATGGAGTCGTGAGAGAGCCACAAGAATCCGCCACCGCAGAGCACCCGCCAACATCATGGAACAGCGAGGGACAAAGGGCACACAGACTCACGTCTGCTCCGCCTGAATGGACCTGAGAGAAGGGAGGATCTGTGTGGATCTCAGCTGGCTCCTCTCCTTCTAGACGGTCGAGAAACAACAGAGGCTCAGGTGTAAAGGTCATCGAACGGGACACGGACATCTTGGTCTGTTCCTGTACGTGTGTGGAAACATGCGTGAGCATGTGGGTATGTGGATGGAAAGGAAGGCAGGTAGTTGGGTTAGCATCCTTCACTCACACACGCACACACCTACAAATACACCTACACACACATACACACAACAGCCCCTAATTGACAGCTCGACAAACAAAAGTGTTTAACTTATAACCTAGATATTGTACATACAAAAACGTAAACACCAAGGGGCTATCATTAACCCACTTTGAACCAGCCACATGCACACATTTCAACCCTCCTCTTTTTTGCTGTGTGTGTGTGTGTGTGTGTGTGTGTGTGTAATTCTTTAGAATTCTTTACTTTCTGACAGCTTTTTCAGTTGCTGTCAGTTCCAATGGCGAGGTTATTGATCAGAGAATCAAGGTGATTTAGGCTGCATCCTGTCGGTGTGTTTGTTCAGCCTACAGTGACTAAGAGCATGTCCTCCGAATGCCAATTAAAGCTTTGATGGCCAGATAATTGTCACAGCAATGCTGATGAGTGGAATGTCTGACAAGCTGGCTGTACAGTACATGTGGTTCTTTTAATGAACCGCCAGAGGCTTGCGTGTACATGTGGGAGGACTGAGTTGGGAAATGCACTCCAGAGGAAGGCAAGGGCTGTGTGTTCTTCACACGTGTGTTTCGGTGTCACAGATTATACATGAGCAATAAAAGACGGCAGACTGGAGTTGAGAGTCGCTCGCTTTTGTTTGCAGGGAAAAGGATGTACAAACAAACACACACACAAACACACACACAAGCACCAACTTAGTTAACCAATGAGCCGCTTCAGTTGGGCATTTCCCTGCAGAGGAAGAGTATTTGGGTAACAAAGTCAACATTACCATTTCAGAGGCCTATCCATTTTCATTAACTCAATCTTCCATAAGATCTCCCTAACTCCCTCATGCCCTGCAGCTGAGTTAGTCATTTATAGGCTCTGGGTTTATCCTACCATAACAAACCCTCGATGCATTACCTATTTAAATTCATTATCCTCCATAATTAAAGCAAATATATCAAAGACTGCTTACATTGCAGTGATATGATCAGTGAACTCCTTAAGGACGTCGGATCCAATCCCAGGTGGGACTGGGAGCCTTGCATGCACAGGAAACTCTTTATGAACAATTAATCCCAGTTTTCCACCTCATCTCAACTAACGGCAAAAGTTATTCAGTGAGAAGTAGGTGTGAAATATGCCTAGCAGCTACAGCAATCGTTTTTTCACGGGGCCTAATTTCGGCAGACCTGCAGAGCACGGCTGTTTTGGCCTCCAGTCAAATTGAATCACAGAATGAATTTATGTAACAACTCTCAAGGTCTGTATTCCTAACAGCCTTCCATAAAATCCAACCATAGCTTAAATGTTGCTTTAGTAAGTTAAGGTTGATTAGTAAGTTAATGTCAACTATAACCATGCTTTATAAATGGCAGTTTGGAATCTGCTAGAAAACCCAATCCCATTCATTCAGCATTCATCAATTGACCAATTGATGCCAATTGATTGTATAGCCCATGCCGAAGTTAGGCAGATCTGTCTTAACTTGATTTGCCACAAAGCAAAGCACCACCCACTTTATATGCCAAGCACCGTGGCAAACTACCTGGATAGCCACCATTCCGAACTAGGCAGTGCGGTGACAGGGACACCCACTGGCGCCTGTGTACACCTTGGGTCTTTGTCCCAGACGTGGCGTAAGGTTAAAATGCTATTATCACAAAGGATCTTGATGCGATAACGCTGCGCTCTGATGCCACGGTGCAAGTATGATATCAGCGGGTGTATCCAGTTATGGGGAGGTAGATATAACAAGGGTGCGAGTGGTTCGGTGGGAGGGTCTTTATTTTGCTGGTTAGCTAGGTAGAAAACAGAAACACAGTTTCTGTCTGTGCCAGCCCTTCCATACTCAAGGCACCGCGCGGATCAAGTATTTCGCTATCACACCACACTTGCGTGCGCGGAGGCGTAGAGTCTGGGTTGCAGACAATAACAGTGAAATCGAATGTGGATTGCTTCTATTTCTGCGATACCAGGAGGTGAGATATTTTATTTAAACTGACTCGTAATTACAATGTTTGGGGAACTGATTTTAGAAGTTCATTTCCACATAGATTTGGGTTGTGCGTAGAGTCGTGTCAGTAAAGGTGGGACAATGTTGCGATACCCATCAGTCTCGCATGCTTTGTCTCTCCATTGTAAATGTTACAGGAAATCTCTGATGCGTTCAGAATGCCAGTTTAAACCATTAAAAAGCCCTCTTGTAGCCTACAGCAACTAATGTTACATTTATACACAACAATTGGCAATGTTTCAATTTGCATAGCCTATTCCTTACACAAGTTCATATACATACATAGTTGTGTTGACTATAGACATTAAACATTAAAACAGTAGTCGATGCTGTCGACAGTTCGGTCTCTCTTTTACTGGGTTCCTAAAAGAGGTGATGAAAGATTTTGTGACAAACGGTTAAAGGCTATATGATAGGTGGTAGCCCATGTATCAACACGTCCACTGACTGAAATAAAATAGTTTTTATTTGAGCATATAAATGACCAGCGAGGTTCAGGAAGATAGCCAACTACTATCACGCCACTTGTCTCCTCTGACCACAGCTGGTCATGACATAGATGGGCAATACAGAGTTTACATGTTCTTGCACTATCAGCGTGGGGCATTTGTTCTACCTATGACCGGTTTAACATAATCCCTTTGCACCCTTTGTTCCATATAAACGGATCCTGTTTGTAACTCACTGTGTGTAAAGTAATGACAACACCCAGTGCCATGACTATTGTCCTTGTATTATTTAATTTTTTACAGTATTGTGACTTTCTTTGTCAAATACCTTTTGAGAGTAAAGGTTGCATTCGCAGGACATCATATTGGAAATATACTATGTTGATCTATGGACTTATGTTATGAAATGTAATATGTTTGTTTTCATTGGTTTTATTTATAGACAGATTTTCTAATATTTTCAGTTTGTCTTTGTGACTTTAGATATGACTTGTAACCTCAATCACTCTGGTAACATAAAATAAAATGATGGTCAGTTTCTTTTGCAGTGCTATATAAAGAACACTAGAAACAAGGACAGCAGTGACTTTTGGAAATAATCAGATGTGACAAGCACAGGAAAAACAAAAGGGTTGTTTACCAGACCAGATGTTCTACAAGAGGAGCATGGCAAAGCCTGCATTTCCGGGGTTGAATTTCAGTCGGCCATTTTTCAAACCATGAGCATGTTTATTGAATCCAGGAGCATTGCCTTAGACACAACAAAATGCAAAGACAATATTTCCATCCCAGATTCAGTCTGAAAGTCTTGCTGATGACTAAACGTAGTTGCACACTTCAATGAGTGACATTAGTTTCTGATGTGACTTGGTTCTCACACACACTGGCTTCAGGGACCCATGCGAGTTCAAGGGTGAGTGTAGCGAGCGACTGGACTCCAGGATCCTGAGTCCCAGCCATCAGGAGAGGCCATTAAGATACACTTCTACACTCCAGAACAACCACAACCATCTACAGTATGGATTACCTGATATTAATGGTCTTCTTTGAACTGTGATGTTTCCCTCTGGTCTTTCAAATTCACGTACAGCCCATTCCCATATGATCTTGGCTTTGCCAAGTCCAGGAATGGATGGAACACTATTTGCTTGTTAACTACCCAGTGTGCTAGTTAACACACCTGATCATTATGAAGCAGTAACTCAGTGGTGTCTGTGATGTCACTGACTATAGCATTCATTTGTGTGAATAGGTGCTTGGTGCCTTGATGGATTATATGCTACTCTGTTTTGAGAACAGTTGATCTTGACAGATCCGAGGCTTTGAAATAGTCGTCTGGAGTTTAATGCTTTCTGGCAGCTTATTTTAGCTACCTTGCTTTTGAGGGAACTGAGATATTTGAAATCAGATGTCTAAAGGCTGTGATTGTAGCATCAGTAAAGGTTAGAGCTTTCTTCTGGTTGAGATTGGCAGAGGCTCTTTTTTTTGACAGGCGTTTGATCCACTTTTGGAGCTGCCATCCAAAATGCAGGGATCAAGAATTGACCGTTACAGGCTTTTACAGGTAAAGGCTTGCATATTTCAGTTTTCTAATTGTATTTCTACCTGTCCGTAATTAGGAATTAAATGACTACTAAATTGCCAGTGGCACTTAAGATAATAATTTAGAAAGTGGTTGAGTACTAATTTAGAAAGGTGTTGAGTACTGTATCATTTTCATGTAAAAACCTAACCTAAGTAAAAACTGACAGCGTCATTTATCAAAACTTATGTTGAAAACTTACGTGTTCTAAAGTCAATTATCAAAAACGGATTTGAAGGTGACGTGCTGGAATGATGAGGCTCACTTGTTGACTTTTATTGTGTAACATCTCCTTGGATCTTTCTTCCCACTTCCTCACCCTTGTCTGTCTTGCGTGCCCTGCCTGCAGCCCTCACCATCTCCAAAACCATCTCCATCTCCACCTTCCCCCTCATTAATTTCTCCTCCCCCAAGACATCGGCCTGGGCCCGCTTCATTTGCATCCTAGCTCCACGCGGCTGCCCAAGTGTTTTCCTGGAGTCAGGTGGCTAATTGGCTCCCATCTGTTGGGAGAAAGCGGCCTGTGCCGAATCAGGGGTAATTTGTGTCAGGAGGTTTACCATATTGATTTGGGTTCTGTCGGGTTGCCGAGCTCCACACTTTGGGTGTTTATTTGGTTGTTTCTCCACATGTAACCGTACATCCTTATTTGTGCAAGAGAAAAGTAAAAAAACAACAAAAAAATATGTGCTGAAAGATGTGCGTGTTTCAATTTTGCGGTTTAGTCTGTTCTAAACTCCTGGAAGTCGCTGCAGTAGCAGTAGTAGCATTTGTTATTTCCTGGATGTAGGGAGTTGAAAGGGAGAGGAGAAAACAACCAACTGTAAAATAACTCATTTTCGGGCTCACACTAGGATGTTATGTACTGGAGCTGGAACAAAATATTGTCGTAGCAGACTGCAGTGGAGAGGGATTTCTACAAGGTCCCATGTTGTTTTCTCCTTCTGTCACTGGCCTAAAAGCAACTAGAACAGAATGCTGCAGTTGCAAAACTCGAAAAGCCACAGCAGAAATACAGGAAGTGGTTAGGTGCTGAAGTGTGGTGGCATGAGGACGAATCAGGAAGTCAGAGAGTGACAGCCACTCCTCTGTGAGACCTGTCCAGACAAGCGCGAGACCAAGCAGCCTAGTTTCGTGGTCTTCACCACCTGTGGTAAATGGAGAGAAGAGAAGCCGTTTTTATTAATGATTTTACAGGCAGCTGTGCTATTGGCAGATCACCCACAGGCAATCAGGTTGGATCTCAGCCATCACAAAGCACTTAGCTACTGCACCTCTTGAGCATGCAGAACCACACGGTGTGCTTGGCTTTCAAGTGCTTTTATGATGGTTATAATTGTTTGACATGATTCAGTTTGGGATTAGTAAGAGAAGAGCACATGCAGCCTATTAGGCAAAACATTTTCTGGCTTCAATCACCCTCCTCAGAGAGTTAGGGGTCTTCTCCAGCTGCTTTGAAACCCCACAGCACTGCAACTCATACTGCAATGACATTTGGACACACACCTGAAGACTGTATGGGTCTGTGGACTCGCGATTCATCATGCTTCTCTGAATCACCTGCTGTGAGAAAGTGCAGGTAATAAATCAACTTTGGGTGCTTATTCGAAACATTTTTGACAATTTGTAGTGATGCCCAAAGTGACCTTCGATGATGATGATGTATATGTTTCACGTGGGTCTGTTGAATGTACTTACTCTGCAAAAAAGGGAAGGAACATTTCATTTGAGAGAAACAGCAACTGATGTTAGAAGGTCCAAGATGAAGGCATGCCAAGGTCACCCTCTGTTAGGAGAATTGGGCCACGAAACATAGATGGCCTCACGGGATTGCTCACGTGTCACTTGATGTATTATTTAATGCATTTCCTTGGTGCTGCTCGACACAATTGCTTGTGAACTGATATGGGTGGGCCTGTGTTTTAGTTCCTTTGGTACCTGACATTCAATTAGTCATGCCATGCTATCTAAAATGAGCTTTTCATGCTACAAACGGCATACTGTTCACCTACAGACTTTGCCATCTATCCCTAATGACAGTCTTTAATGCATTTTAGGCGCCTAGGCCGATGCTCAGCATCAAATGAGGTTTGTATTTTTCCTCACCTCGTGGCGCAGAAATGCCTTCAATTTAGATCAATCATCTTCTCCTGGGTGGTCCTGTTGTTTTGGACACCTTTTTCCGTTTGATAAATGTTATTTCAGAACCCAGGATGAATGTAAAAGCTGACTAATGGCCGTGGCTAATGCATCCGTTGTTGTCAGAGGGAAATCATTTCCCCGAACTTCCCCGCAATTTATTAAGACAACTGGAAGTAGTAAAGTGGCATCATTCTACTGTGGGGGGTTTACTGCAGTTACCGTTCAGGACATTGACAGGTGAGAAATTGCACTGCTGCCCATTGCTCGGTCCACAAAATGACATAGTTAAAGAGGGGGTAGTGTTGTGTGTGTGTGTGTTTGTGTGTGTTGTTCCTGTTCTCTAAAGGCAATCGGTGTGAATTCGGGATGTTTTATAAAGTAGGGTGTGGAACACAGTCTGTGTGCTGTTGGTTTTTTAGTTAGACAGTGGACAGATGTTTGTGTGTGTGTGTGTGTGTGAGTGTGTTGTTGGGTTAGAGTCTTGAGGCCCTGCAGTCTGGCCATGGCACGCCTCATTGGGTCACATGTCACATTGGGGCAGGCCTTGGAGGTGCCACGGCTCAAATTAGTTATATTTCTGTCTGATTTCAAATAGAGGGAACAAAGTCTCCTCTACTCGTATACACATCATGGTTGCCCTTCATGGGAAGTACAAAGTAAAACAAGTTAAGTTGAGGGGGATGGCATAATCATTGCCATTACCTCGAACACGGCGTTAATTTGTCATTCGAGGAGCATTATTCATCAAATGATCCAAAGAAGATGGATGGAGCAGCCAGTGTATGGACGATTAACGACGAGGAAGACAAGGCGGAACTTGGTGTCAACGCTACGTTGCTGGCTTGATGAGAGCATGTTCCAACAAAGCCGTTGACTGTGAAATATCTCCAGTTCATGGAGGGTTGATGTGTCATTTTTTGATGAGGTGTCAACAAGAAAGCAGGTCATGAATGTGCGCCCATCCTGTTGTCAGCGACGGAACGTGATGAATGTTGGTCGCACCACATGCAGGGGATAGTGACAGCTTTCTGAATGGTGGACCTGCTCTGAGGAACCTGCCTAGCGATGATATACCCCCGCAGACCCTAGACAATGTCATTACCACGCACTTGTGAGACGACGCCTCGCTTGCCCTTTGACCTTTGATTGACCAACTGATGAACTGTAGCTGATAGACTTAAGGACGATATACCTCCCAGGGGTTTGCATGCCTCTGGAATCTCTGTTGATGCCATTGTGCCATTTAGTTTTTGTCTCTCTACGTGCAAGTTATTAAATCAAATGAGAGGAGATTGTAAAAATCGCCAAAATCCAAGAGCCATTCTGTCTTCTGCTTCCTTTAGGACCGTAATCTGCATAGACATATTTCAGTGTGATTGTTTGATTACCCTGCTTAATCAGGGCTGTCTCCCAGAGTGTTGGTGCAGACACTGTGGTTCGCATCATCACACTGAATCCTGACCTACTTTCGCTTATACCAACATCTGTGTCTGCCTGCTTAACCCTATCCGTTCCGTCCTTTAAAGGGAACATTGACACGAGCAGTGAAGTCCTTCGTCATGAAAACGTTACGAGGACATTAACGGGGATGCAGGATTGTTGCTGGGAAGGTGTACGACTCGTCCAATTGGTATTTTAGCCGATTAGTGTTTTGTTCTTCAGATGGCCTTCTTATCCGCTGGTCAGGTGAGTAGAGAGGCTGGCATCCCTCTTCGTCTGCTGCCTTATCGTGGCATCTCGTTTACCTTCCAGATTTGATTAAGGCTTTCAATCTGAAAGCTATTTCCTTTTCAAAAGAAGTGCCCCGCTGCGATGGTCTGTTGGTCTGCAGCCCCTGCAGTTGAGTGGGACGAGATAGGGTCGGGAAGTTGTTAAAAGGTTATTATTCTGAGAGGGGAGGGGGTTTCTTAGGTAAATCTCCCCTTTTGACCTCCGTGGAGCTTGTCTGGGACTGTTTGTTGAAATGTCTGAGCACTGTGTTGTGTCTGCAGGGTGGAAGAGTCACAACAAACCCCTGCCGGGATAGAGATTGGGTCCTTTTCCCCCCGTCCTCGGTCACACAAGGACACAGCTAGATTCCATGAGTCCTTAGCAGAACCTTGGCAACGCACAGCAATGAGGAGAGAAAGGACTGGAGGAAGTAGAGGGGGAGGTAATGAGGGAAAAGGACTGGAGATTGAGAGGCAGAGGAAGAGCAGGAATAGAACGAACGCAAGGTGCACGGACAGGGAGAAGTGACAAAAGAGACAGTTGAAATAGTTGCTTTCATTCAAATGAATTCTTTGGAAAGCAACAAGAGAAGAGTCTGTTAATCCTTCAAAGGCATGCGTCGATCCTCCGAAGGCATGCGTCGATCCTCCGAAGACACTCGGTCCTTCCTTCTCTTTGAATTTGCATTCCATAATGCCGTTCTGGTGCTAGGTATATTGTGTTTTTTTCCCCCCACACAGACCTAGCCATTAGCTTGTCCATACACCACACATTTGTGTTTGGATGTGACCACACAGGTTATTGGGGGCTGGTGCACACCGTAAATCGTTGTACTGTTGGTGTGAAGGGCAAGGCTTTTAGTCTCTTGAGTGGTGAACATTGTACTCCTTTCGGTTCCAGATTTGTTGAATTGCGACATTAGCTGAAGCTGGCTGTTTTTTCCCAATTAGCCTACTGGATCTGACCACTGCTCACAGGGTTAGGGTCAACAAGGCACCATCTCGGTAGCAGAACACTCATGGCTCATTAGAAGAAAAAGGTTATTTATACACAGAGATGTATAGGGCCTACGGATTGGATGGAAGGGGTCGTCATGGACGCTAGGGACAGGGCAGCAAGGTTAGTCCAGCATGTCATCACTTCCTCTAATGAACACTGTGGCCTCTAATGTGCAAACACTGCCTTTAGGAGATGCTTGGCTGCCTCTGATTATCTTTCAATTGCTCTACCTGTTAGCTAAGGCACACAAACGGAAAACGGGCCAAACGGGTTTTCGGAGTCTCTCTCTCTTTCTCGCTCTTTCTCTCTCCCTTTCTCCCTCGCATCCTAAACATCAGGTGTCCAGTCACTGTGTCTCCATGGTAGCGATTACGGTTTTGCCCGGTACCTTGCCAGAGGGAAGGTGGATGGTCGCATGTGGTGTGGTCTGAACTCCCTAAACCCTCCCCCACTCTCTCTCTTTCTTTCTCCTGCTCACACACAGACTTCCAACCATGTACCTCTGTGGATATTGATGTGGGTGAGAGATTCAACCAGGGCTGTAATAGGGCAACGGAGAGTACTTGCTTTGTGGTCTATAGTCTCTAGGCACTGCAATTGCAATGATTATCACCGCCCCTCCAAACCAAACTGGTCCAGACCCCTGTTCAGACTTTCTCGGAGTTGCTTGTTTTTACTTTATGCAAACTTTGCCGCGCTATTTGAATGAATGAGATTGCAACGTAATACCTACTGCAGAGGAAACCTAGGCTTCTAGCCTTTCAGGCGGCGTACAACAGTTTAATCTGAATACTAAATGTTATTAAATGCCTCCGTTCCTTCCTCCCGTGTTGGACAGTGTGTACCTAATAATGAGAACCCTCCCCCCAGGGCCTATTGCATTCACAGTGCACCAGCGTGGTGTAATTCAGTAATGAATTGCCTTAGAGCCCAGACAGCCGCTGTAATGGTTTGGAGATAAACAATTAGACTTGCCCTGTACAATGTGTTGTCCCAATTTCAGCCACCCATTCTCTACCTCCGCCGTGGAACAGGTGAGCGTGACGAAGAGGCAGCGAAGGTACTGCAATGAGCTCCTGATAGATGTGACAGTGGTCACTCATGGCTGTGGTTTCAAGGGATGCGCTGTTGAGGTGAATATTCGGCCTTGGTAATGATTGTTGATCATCGAATGGCTATCAAGTCAAAATGAATGTATTTTGATTGATCAATCTATGATCAATCAATGCCTCACTGATATCTCATGCAGTGTACTTTTTTTCAGAGCATTTTTTTTTATGATAGATTCTAGCATCCTCCTTTTACGTTTTAGGGGGGGGGGTACAGAGAATATCGGCCCAGGAGTGAGACTTCTTCTGTCCTCTCCCTCGCAGATCATGTCAGAGAGGACGGCAGAGCCTTCATAACAGACGATGTAGATGTTAGGATAAAAAAGGAGGGAAGCAGATGGAGCTTATGAGTATGAACGACAGAGAGGATGAGAGAGAGAAAGAGAAGGGGGTGGGGTGGGGGGGGTGGGGGGGGGTGCTGAGGAGCAAAGAAAAGCGGGAGAGCGAATGAAGGAGAAGCAAAAAGGCCAGGAACGGCAGATATGCTGCGTCTGCCTTGTCCTGACATTTCTCTCCGTCTCCCCCGGGAACCAATGCCCGGTTTAAACGATCCGAACGGATGATGGAGGGGGACGGGAGGAGGAGGAGGAGGGGTGGGAGACATTTTGATGTGTATTAGTTATTACACAAGACAGAGTCGGACCTCTAATTCGCTTTTAACCTAATGCAATTAGAGGATTTTGGCCTCAGCAGTTTCAAGACGGCTAATTTGTTTAGGAAACATTAATTCCCTCTTGGTAGGTACAAAAGCGCCAGGATGATGGGACCCAAATGATGACTCTGACGCTGGGGGTGTCATGGCAACCTATAACTGGGTATAACTGGGTGTCCATGTTGATGTTTTTTTGCCGTAGGTAGTTATCCTGAGCGCTCCTGGCTTTCTCTACCTCAATTTCCTCAATCCAGGCACTGCCTGTCCATCCTTGATAACAAACAGCATGCCCTAAGACACGGTGTCTCATTCAATTTGACACCATGGGAGCGCTGGTTTCACTGGGAGTGACACTTCTTCAGTGCTGAAATCGTAGGTCCCCTAAAATGCTGTCTGATTCTCATGCAGGAGGACACGCCAGTAACACATACACTGCCCGTTTACCTGAACAAACACGTCCTCCTCTGACCTGTATTTGATTCCCCCCCCAATAACAATCTTGCCAATAACGTTTTCTTTCGAACTTGACAGCTACAAACAGTTGTTTCATTAGCCCTATCCGTAACCCTGACAACCCAACTACACCCTATATCCTGGATGTGCTTCCTTTAGGAAAACTCAGAACGCCAGCTCACAAGACCAACCGGTGTGAGAGGGAGAGGGGGGGGACTGAGCCCACATCTTTGTTTCTGCCCAAACGCCCGTTGAAAATCTGCTAACGCGCTGGCTGTGCGGGCCAGAGCCTGTGATGGAGCGGACAAGCATGCACCTTTCTCTTCATTTCCTGCCTCTGTCTCATTGTCTGTCGCTTTTCTCTTTTTCCATCTCTCTCTGCCCTCTCTCTCTGCCCTCTTCTCTATATCCGTGCCTCAGATAGATAGATATCCTGCAGAACAGACTGAGGTTGGAGAGGCTTTGTCAGGGCTGTACGCTACGGAGGCGGTGGGAGACGACAGGGGGTGGGAGGGGCGTGAGAGGAGGACTGGAGAGGTTTCTCCGAGCGCCGCAGAAGGACGAGATGGAGAGGGCAAAGGGCCAGAGGAGTGACAGAAAAATGATGAGATGAGAGAGAGAGGAAGAGAGATGGAGGGAAGGAGCGTCTGGAAGGATATTCATGAGTCTTGAGCGTGTGTGTGCGTGTGTGGCGCGAGGTGTTAACGCTGTCATTCCCGCAAGCTCTCATCGTCCAAAACCTTGACCGAGATCCCCTCTCCCGCCTCAGTGGTACAGAATAGCAAGAGGAATTTCACATTCCTCTCAACCCAACCCCCCCCACCCTCCCCTCGTTCTCTCACCTGCTCTGTCCCTCTCCTTCTCTATCTGTCTCTGTCTGCCTCTACAAAGCTTGATCTATGGTCTTTTCCCCCGGTGCCCCATATCTCACTGTGTTCAGCCGCAATCCTTGAGCGGGGCGTCCTGTTTTGATGCTGTCAGCTCGCTGTGTTGGCACGGTGATTGAAACGCGCCCGCCGCCTGACTCTGCGCTCCGACGGTGAGGGCACGCCACGGAGCTCGCACCTCCGGCCGAACCTCTGATTTATGACTCGGGAGTGCGCTGCAGACCCTGCTCTCCGCTGCCCCCATTCTTCCCTCCCTCCACCTCCCTCTACTTGCTCTTTGTCTCTCTCTTTGTCTCCCTCCTTTCTCTCTCATTGTCTGTTCATCGTTCATCTATTGTTGACCAAGTGTGATATCGCCTACATAACAAGGATAATGCTCCTTTTTGCAAGCGTCTGCTTATTGCCGCATGTGTGTGTGTGCGCTTGTGCGTGTGCACGTCTCACATTAAGCTCTACCATCTCTCGCTGAATGTGCGGTGCGCGTATTGATACCTCTTTCATCGTCTGTGTGTGTCAGTCACTTGACTGCTCCGTAAGTGTGTGTTCGCAGCAGGTCCAGCTCTTTCATGCCCTTCTCATTGAATAGCTTTTTCCGGGCCTCTGCATAGCTCAATCTCGTTGACTTCCCTTTACCATACTCAAGGCTTCGTTTAAGGACTGTGGTGAAAAATGAAAGCAGCCCGGTAGGCTTAACACTTTCGTTAAAGGACAACTCAAAATGGGCATAGAAATATGTGACGGCAACAACAACAAATCTCAGTTTGTTGTAAACTATGGTACCCTGTCAGAGAGAACACACGCACCTGTCAGTGTGTACTGGACACACGCACACCTGTCAGTACATATCATAATCACACACACAAACACACACTATCAGCCCCTAAAGACTCACTATATGAATGTGTAATTGGCTACCATGCCAATAAGACATTGCAGAAACACCAAGCTCGATGCCGCCCGCCGTGTTCTCCAGAGAAATGCCACGCTTCTCTTCAGAGAATTGATTGTATGTTATTGTGGGGGCCTGGGTGCCAAACTGCAGAGGCGGATACACTTCATTCCAAGAAAAACACATGGATATGTTTTATTATGTGTGTGTATATATCTATCTATCTATATATATGATATTGATATATCTTTTTTCCCCCTATTGATATGTTTAATCCTCTTGTAGTCAGGGTACAGACCCTGCAGACTAAAGAGGAGAGAACACAAAGCCAACTTCATGACTGTGTGTGTGTGTGTGGTGGGGGGGATACTTGGTTGCAGTGGTAGTGCAGTGCTCTGGAAGCCACTTATCAATGTATGCTTTGACAGTCAGCATGAGCACAGCTCATTCACTCATGCTTTAGCAAAACCAGGTTGTCAATAGGGAAGCTGTGCAAGGCAGTAAATCTGGAAAGTTGAACTGGGCCATTGTACACTGTACATGGTGGAGCATGTTAGTATTGTATGTAGTGAAGGCAATATGTGTTTGAACACATTTGGCCTTTCACAGGTCTCCCAGGAGACAGACAGGATATATATTAAGGTCAGACATATCTCTCTGTGTGTGTGTATGTTTTTGTGCTTGACATTTGGATGTTTTTTCCCTTCTCCGATTTCCCAAGAGGAGAACACGTGTGGCGATACAGTGTGGAGAGAAAGAGGGATAGAGAGGAAGAATGCTACAGAACAGATAGACAGACATGAATCGCCTATTCAGTTAGATCTAATAATGAGACCTATAGTCCTCTCTCCTCCTCTCCTCTCCCAGTGTGTGTGTAGCTGTCAGACAGACCCATATGTTGACGCTGAGTGGGCGATGAAACAAGCCTGGCCTCGGCCTCGGTGCCTCCCAGATCAGCAGCAGGACTCCCTGACAGCCTCCTGTAATGAACAACACCAACAGCAGCCGACTCTCTCACTCGCACACACACACGCGTGTGCCTTCGCGCACGCCGACGGCCCCGCATCCCACTTGGATACAGCCAAATTTGCTACCGGTTCTTTTACAAGCTCTCTCCCCTTCTCTGCTATCTGCCTTTTTCCCCCAAATGTCACCATTTGATTCATTCTCCAATTGGTAGTATATTTTAGACATGACACACATGATCTCACAGTGGTGCTGAAAATGGTTTCCCTTTCTTCCCCCGTGGAAACGACAGATGCGGGGTGCAGCTCGGCTTTCAAGCGTGCTGTTACCTCACTCCTAACTGCTGCAAACACAGTGAAATAACTCAGGGTCATTTGGGTTGGTAATACCCTCCCAATTTGCGCCCATATCTGTCAGAATACACCGTCTTTGAAGTAGCGTGCCCGTTGTCGTTTTCCCTTGTTGTTCGACGACTCGACGTCACATGGCCCTTGAGCCCCTGCCGGAGGTGGAGAAAATGGCTTGTTTTGAGTTTGAGCTTGCCAGGCAGGAATGAGACATGGAGGAGTATCAAAGGCTGCACATTTGGCAACATCTGGGGACGTTTTCTCACATATTGGAGGAAAACTGTTGATAGCTGTCTGTAAAAAGGAAATAATTGCCCAAGGCCTCAGAAGAAGAGGAATCAAAGTGAGTCTTTTTTCCCCAAGTGTCCTCGATATTCTTTTCACTTCAAATGTTTTTTACCCTCTGGAAAACACAGTGGCTTCTGTAGCTTTCACAAGTGGGCTTTCATGTGAGGGGATGGCGGGTATTAGTTCAAGGACTGTTGAGGGTGTATTTTAGGAAACGTTCGGTGTCCATGTTAAATTGTGCGTTTGCACAAAGTTTTTGCATGAGCACGTGTGCCAAATGTTACGGGTTAAGATGGCTGTCCCGAGTTTATCCGTGGTGATGGATTGGTCTCCGTCGCTGTCTGTCAGGCTCTGGCCTGTGACCTGGGCCCGGCACCAATCACTGTATCGATCCGTTTGTGTTTTCACTGGCCCGAGGTGTCCGTGCACACGCTCATCTCAGTGAAATATCTCTCTCTTGGACGTGCGTCAAACAAGCCCCCCTTCAGTCCCACACACACCCACCTCCCACAACCGCTTTTGGCAATGAAATGAGGGATGGAGAGAAAGAGAGAGGGGGGGTAGACAGAGACAGGGGAGAGAACGGGGGGGGAAGACAAACACGGCTATCGCTAAGGTGTGACAGCGGCCAGAACATTCTGGATGAACAAAATACTTTGCTTCGTTCGTTGTTGTGTCCCACTTTTACCAGAGATATCTTCTCAAGAAGAGACACAATCACTCTGATCATCATAAGGTGGTAGAAATCAGAACCGTGTGTACAGTGTGTGGTACTGTATGTCTCCTTGTATGGAATCACTCCTTGAGGAAAGATGAAACAAGGTGTTATATCCAATTTTGAGTGCATTTTGTATTTCATGAGATGAAATGCAATGGGGGAAATATGAGCAAGAACTAGAACATTATTCACATATATTTGATTGTTCTTTATTTATGATTGTCAACCGAGCTTAGCTATAAACAACTTGCTTTAAAGACAAAATAATAAAGGCTTATGTTTAGTTCATGTAAGACTTTCAATAACGCCTAAAGCTGAACATCTTGAAGCCCACAGACTGACACGCTACGATGGCCTTAGTAAAGTAACAAACCCTAATCCACTCACTGTTAGGAACCTGCATTGATTGATAATTACCGGGCAAATCCTGGAGCCTGTTTATCGACTGACTATTGATGACAATCTTTGAAATCTTCAGAAAGCTCTTTCTTGTCGTAGACGACGGTTGTGGCACATCATTGTGTTCGCTGAGCGATCCGAGATAAAGACATCTTCAGGGCCTGCTTTTGTAACTGGTTGATCGTTGATTGATGAGTCACACGGTTTAGTCATGAAGCCAATGGGTGGTCCCTCAAGAACTATCGGAGGAGCTGTATGCAGACAACAAGGTCTATAGATTATAGACTGTATGTCTCCAGAGCCTTTCTTTGTGTACCTTTTTTTTCACCATTTCCTTTAGTCTTTGGCCTCATCATATTTCCACTTTGGCCTTGCAACAGCTACTGATATGGAAAGTGGAATCTGTTAGAGGTTAAAAACAGGTTTGAAATAGGTTGTGTTTTGTTTTGTGAAGTGAAATGATTACTTAAAAATAGCCTAGCAGTGTGTTGTTGTGTGTGTGTGTGTGTGTGTGTGCATGTGTGTGTGGCCACACATGTTAAGGGACACGTCTCGTTCGCCCAGGCGTCCCATGATTCCAGTTTGCCAGAGCAACTCCGAGGCTGGTTACAAGGTGACAGGAAACAGTTTCTGGGCAACTCCAAAAATGCCAACCACCCCCCCCCCTCCCCGCACCCCTTCAAGAACCTCCAGCAATGTTCTGACAACACTCAAGCCACGAGACAGCTCTTGTCTCGGAGCTCTGAGTGAAATTGCCCCTCTCTATATCCAGATATCATCAGTTTGACGGCGAAGAAAACACCGCCTGTGGTCACGGCCGCTCGACGCTGTGTATGTGCAGAGTAAACAAGCACCGAGGTGGCGCCTGATGAATGTCTAATAGACTGCAGATCAGAGCAAAGAGAAGATCAATGCCTCAACATCTAGTTTAAGCACTCATCTCTCGACGCGTTACCACGGAGCTTTGGATGAGATGGAGTGTGTGGACTGTGTGTGGGTGTGCACACAAAGAGCCCCTCCCACACACACACAGACACACACAGACACACACAGACTCCTCACTCCTGCTGTGTTGCCTGTTGGAGTGTGAATGATCTCATTCTCAGTCAGAGAGAGGGGGTCTAAGAGTGCTCAAGGCCCGGTGTGCTGCTGTATGGGAGCTGGAGCCAGCTAACAGTAGGACAGATGCACTGGGTTTACAATGTGCGTTCCACACAGGCTCTGCTGGACCTGGGTCAGCCAACAGGGGTACTGTTAAATCATATTTACCATGGTTAATTTAATATAAAAACAATTGTGTTGAAACCAAAATGGAATCATAGATGTGGCAGTTCTGTATAATTTTTTTTAACGTTTCATAAACTGTCATTTGCATTGGGAATGGCTTGTTGTTCTACTGGATTTCTATGGTGTGTTTTCCATGTTGTGTCATGTGACAGAATAGTTTGGGTTGACTCTATCGCGTGGCACCTGTCTTTCCCCGCTTTCTTAATTGCCAATTGAAAAAATACAAAATGAATGTTAGGCTGACATCACTCCTTTTTGTCTTTCATCTTGTTTTATTAGAGGTCATTCTGGTCCTCATCAATCTCAGTCCCCTGGCTCCTTTCATCTACTGAGCACAGGAACATCAACATACTGCTAATGACAATCTCCTTTTCTCTCCTGTAGTTTCATTTGTTCTGTTTTATTCTTTTTATATGGAACATATGTTCTTGTGGGTTGAATCCTGGGATAAAATAATAATATATTTATACAGGTTTTTTTTGTTGCTTAGGCAACATAGATATAGAGACATCTGCATTATTTGTGATACATGGCAAACGTCCAAGCAGGGGGATTTTCAAACCCTGAAAGCGCCGGGATAAGATCCAGCTTATTTGTGTTGCACTAAAACAAACCTAGTGCCTTTACCTTCGAGTGAAGAGAAAAAGGAAGAGTGTGACTTCAGAAGGTGTGCTACCACTCTCTCTCCGGTAAACACCGGCGCTCGTATGCCTGCGGGGGGAGGGTGGATGGAGGGGGGAGGAGGGGTGGCGGGGGGGGCGGTATCGAGAGCATCATCGTCAACAAACATCCTGATTGGGATGTCAAGGGGGGTTTCCACGCGATATGTTTGGCTGCGTCCCGCCCATTAGCCACTGAAGGACATGTGATGGTTATCTGAGGGCATGCGCAACTCAGATAACCCCGTGGTCAAGACAAAGGGAGACAGAGAGCGAGATGTGTGGGGAACGGCTGCGGAGGGAAATCCTCTGCAGTGGTGTTCCGTGGTGGGCGTGTGTGCTTCAGTCGCGTCTTGAGCGTTCTCACTCTGGACTTGTTTGATAAGGAAAGAGAGACGATAGCCATGCTCCCAGTCTGGCTCTGGAGACTGAAAGTACCCAGACATCCCCTCCACAGTCTCACCCAGAACCTCACCTCGAAGCCCTAGGTCCCAGTCTGTCCCAGAACCTCACCTTCCAGCCCTGGGTCCCAGTCTGTCCCAGAGGTATCACTGTGTGTGTGTGTGTGTGTGTGGTGGTCACGCTTGCATGGCCGTGCAGCCCCCAGCCCATATAGCAGTGTTGGCAGCTCTCTTAGTGCTACTGATGGGGACTGGCTCCTCAAGCTGGAAATTGCCATAATGTGTCCTGCAGCGGTCTGCTGCACCAGGCTCTATCAGGGATTCCATCTGTCCTGGGCGACACAGGCACACACACACACACCACACCACACACACACCACACACACACCACAGTCCCTTCTCTGGGACACATACAGTTCAGACACACACATTCCCACCTCTGGGACACATACGTAACAGTTCATACACACACACACACAACCCCACACACCCCTAACACACATGTACACACTCGCATCAATGACACACACTTCTCTCAAGGGCACATGTCCCCCAGCCCAGTAAGTTCCCTTGCATCGTACAGTATATGAAAAATGGAGTCTGATGCAGATGACTTGTGCAGTAGCATGATTAACGCCCAGTGTAAAAGCACTTGGCTGCCCAGTCAAGGGTTTGTCCTCGCCCCACACCATGTAATGTGAACTCCCCACCACCACATTTCCACTGGAGAACAGATGTTGATGCTGTGCCAGCATTTTAATCAACGCAGGAAGGAAAAGACCAGAGAGAATTTTTGTAAGTCGGCCCTCTCTGTGTCTTATAAATATATATTTTTGGGGGTTGGGCCACAGATAAATGTTTCATGTCAAAGTGGTGCTCTGACTCTGTGGTTTGTGTTGGGTGGATGTTGGGTTGCAGTGTGTTCTTTTTGTCCTCAGGTTTGCTAGATTGTGGGCCTGTAATGACCTGCTTTGTTTTCACTTATCCATGCCATCTCTCTCCAACTACCACCTTCACCTCAGACTTGTTTGAACCAGTTGGTTGAGATATGAATGTATGTGTGTACCTACACTATACAGGCTATTTTAAGATGATGTCTGTTAGGATGAATGGACTTTATACTCCATTGAGTGTGTGTGTGTGTGTGTGTGTGCTGTGTAGATAGGCTGGAGGGCTTGGAGAGACAGGATGTGTGTGTCTGTGTGTATGTACGTGCTAGTGTGTGTGTGTGTGTGTGTGTGTGTGTGTAAGCAAGCTTGTGAGTATGTGGGGCTTTGAGTGTATTCATGTACATGTGTATGTATGCTTGTGAGCATATGTATGTGTGTATGTGCTCCACACTCAACCCACAGTGTGTCCCTTTGGGAGGGTCCCAGTCATGTAGAGGTTGTTTGGTTAGAAAGCAAAGGTCACTGCTAGGGCATGCTGTACATCATGATGAAATCATTCGATGTCTGCTCCCATTACACAAGGCTTTCTAGGCACATCAAATAGCTGATCATCTCCTGTGAACAGAACACAATTATAATCTAGCAACCTCATCATTAGGAGTTGATTGTGTGTTTACTCTTTACTGTACCTCAATATGCAATAACTGAGAGGAAGGTTAACAGCCAGGTTAATCCAAAAACTGCCTTTTAATGTGTCAAACATTTCGAAATGTCTCAGGTGCCTCTGTTTGTATACATTCTGAACAAAAGCACTCACCACTTTGGGTGAAACGTTTGATTGTTTTCTCCCCCATGGTTTTTAAGTTGGGTCACATGTGTTGTCTACAAGTGGACTCCATTTAAAGCCCTTTGTGAAATATCCAAAACAGTTCCACAAACAAGGCTGGATTTGATTGGATGTCTGTCTTTAATAGCTCTGTGACTTCTTTTTGTATCGTTGTGAATGTAGTTGAATTTGAAAGCTCCAATTTCTGTTCCTGTGCCCCACTTCTCTGATATGTGTATGGTCTGACCCAGTGAAGGTGAGCTGGGGTGTAAAAATGGGTCGCAGAGCGAAACGTTGCCAAGGCAGGTTGCCCTGGTTACGGCTCTGTTACGTTGAATCATATTGTTAAGAGTTACCGGAGCATCCTTGGCCTCTGTTCAAGCGCACGGGGGAGAGTGAACCTGCAATTCATTCACTTCCTGACTTGAGGAGGGGAGGGAGGGATTTTGTTCGATCCCGGCACAACGGTTTGTTTGAACCTCAACGCGCTGTATATGATGCTAGTGAGCAGCACTGATAAACCAAGGTCGAAGGAGGGGAGAGACAGAGGAGGAGAGCTGGTGAGTTGAGAAAGTCACCTGGAGAGATATGTACTGGAGGATGAATCACCAGAAAGCTGCTCAGAGATACTTTTTTTCTGAGCGTAAGGAACGGGGAGAGAGTGAAGAATGAAGGGAAAGGAAGAGAGAGGGAGCGAGTGTGTATGGGAATATCGAGCCACAAAGCATTTATGTCAGATCAAAGCTAATCCTTATCTGCAGGAAGGGGATTCAGTAATACCCTCGCTTGTCTTACCCCCTCAAGGGCAGGTCTCTCCTCTCCTCTCTTCACTTCTCTTTTTTCTGTCCACCAACCCCCCCCCCACACACACATACTCTCACATACTCTCTCCCTCTCTTCTCCCTCTCTCCGCCCCATGAAATGACTGGTATTTATATGCACTTTGCTTGACTTTGACGTGATATTGGGATGCAGAAACTAGCTCAAACAAAGAGGAGAGAGAATATGCAGAGGGGGGATTATGGGGAGGGGGTGGGGTGTGTGGGGTGGGGGATGTATTGCCTCCGGACCCTGCAGAGGAAGATGTGTTCTAGCCCCAGGGGTGAGTGTGAGAGCAAGTTACTGTGTCAGACAAGGGAGAGCTAATAGGTTCAGTAAGTTTAAGTGCTGTGGATTTAGTAGACTTGGGTAAGCTACGGTATGTCACACAGACTTCCCTGCCTTGGTGCCAACAGGTCTATTACATTTGTGGATTTGCTGTCAGGGGCTGAGATGGGAGTTTAGTTTGACGTGATCTCATTTTGATAACTGCCATATCTCCAATCGTTTTTCTTTTGTTAACGGTCACCTTCGAATCGGTTGTTTCACTGCCTGCATATTCTCTCTCTCTCTCTCTTTCTCTCTCTCTCTCTCTCTCTCTCTCTCTCTCTCTCTCTCTCTCTCTCTCTCTCTCTCTCTCTCTCTCTCTCTCTCTCTCTCTCTTGCTCTGCAACCGTCCCCCCGTCCCCCCTCTATCTCGCACACCTACCCACAGTGGTGCCTCCGGGGGGAAAGGAGGTGAGGGGGTGAAAAAAAGATTGCTTGGCCTAGACACCGACTCCTGTTTTCACACTCCCTAAATGTTGAGAAACCGTTCTGCTCCCCAGCCTCCTCCTATCCCACCGCAATATTTTGACAGAGCTTAATCATCTGTAAATGTGTCTTCTCCTTGGATTAACATCGCAGACGCAATTACACATGGAGAAGTCACATTCGTGACTTTTACACACAGCCCCTGGCTGCGTTAGGATGATGGAGGAATAAGCTGTGTAAGGGGGCCTGTGGGTTATCTGTCCATGTGTTGTCAGTGAAGAGCCATGATCAAGGCCCCCCCCCCGGCTCCCATGGGTCCTCCTGCTATGTCATGACTTCTTTGTCACACGCAATGATGTCCCTTCCCATCATGTGTGTTATGACAACTTCCTGTCTCTCTGGGTCTGGTGTTCTCCTTGTTTCTTGTGCTTATAAGTCTGTAATGGGTAATGAGATTTGCACTGTCTTGTGTGTTTGTTTGTGTGAGGCGCATTCTGGGAAAGGTACTCTCAAGGGTGTCTGTGTGTGTGTGGATATCATGATGAGTATGAGCACTGATGGATTCCTGCTGATGTGGCTGTGTGCCGATTGGGGCGGGGCAGCTTTGACTAATCTGTGTGAATGGCACAAACTGGGTGATGAGGTAGTCCCGAGGGAGCACACACACACACACACACACACACACACACACACACACTCACACACACTGACACCCAGTCTGCCTCTCAGCCATGTCCAGTGCAGTCTGTTCCTCTGTCTGTCTCAGTGTTGATGCCCACTTGGGTGCCTGTGCCCTGTTCATCTCATTAACGCTGTCCTCTCTCCCTCTCCGCAGATGAATCCCCCGGGGACAGTGACTCGGCAGTGACATCACACCGAAGCCGCGAGAGCAGGCAGAGGGACGACGCCGGCCAGCGTCGCGGCGATCACAATCTCCCCATCTGTCACCTGACTCATGTTCGCCTGCCGAAAGGCCATTGGCTACTAGCGGCCAGCTGATTTGTGCCGGGGAACTACAACCTCAAACAGCTGGTGACCTTTGTGAATTTTGCCGCATAAAAAGGACAGGTCGCCGCCCCCCCCCTCCCACCTCCCCCAAAACATGGAGACTCTGTCTCAGGACTCGATCTTGGAGTGCCAGATCTGTTTCAACTACTACAGCCCCAGGAGGAGGCCCAAGCTGCTGGACTGCAGACACACCTGCTGCTCTGTGTGCCTGACCCAGATGAGGAGCAGCCAAAAGGAGATCCGCTGCCCGTGGTGCCGCGGCGTCACCAGGCTCCCCGCCGGCCTCTCCGTCTCCCAGCTCCCGGACGACCCCGACATCATCACCGTCATCGCCATCCCGCACGCCTCCGAGCACACGCCCGTCTTCATCCGCCTCCCCAGCAATGGCTGCTACATGCTGCCCCTCCCCCTCGCCAAGGAGCGGGCGCTGGGTCTCCCGGGCGACCTGGGCTGCCGCTTCCTCCCCGGAGCCGGAGTTGGGCAGAAGGGCATGGCGATGGTGGCGATGCCCGAGCAGCAGCCCCTGTCCTTGGGCATGGACCTGGACGGGGTGGGGATCGGGCTGGAGGTCGCGGAGGGCGAGCGGAGGGGCGGCGGCGGGGGCGTGGGCGGGGGGAAGGGCTCCACGTGGTCGGGCGTGTGCACGGTGATCCTGGTGGCGTGCGTGCTGCTCTTCCTGCTGGGGATCGTGCTGCACAACATGTCCTGCATCTCCAAGCGCTTCACTGTCATCTCCTGCGGCTGAGCGCCACGGCCAAGCCCCCGACCCCTCCTCCTCCTTCAACCCCCCCCCACCCCACGCCCCTCCCGAACCCAACTAAGACTCCCCCAGCAGTCCGCCCCTCCTCCTTGGTCCCTGGAACCACAGGGACAGGACTAGACACTCATCACGGCTGTTTGAACACATCATGGATGGAACAGATTGAGGGAGAGAGAAAAAGAGACAAACAATGGGGAGAAAGGAACGACAAATGTCCATGACATTCTGTGGATTGAGAGGATGCTGGAGAGACACACACAAACACACACACCCACACACACGAGCACTATACAGTACATTATACATGATGAACAGGTTAATTCCCTGGTCCAAACGAACCAGGTTCTGCCCAGCCTAACCTAAACACACAGAGACAACATGTACACCCTCATATTTGCTAGTTGGCCTGTTTTCTGTGGTCAGTAGATTTCCATCAGTTGCGATGTTGTTTTAGCTAAGTGTCAGTTGTACTGACGCCGTACAGTCAGTGTCTCCAGCTGGAGTTGCAATATCGAGTGTTTTGGACTGCTTTCTGTTCTCTGGTGCTGCAGTGTTTAACTATGTAAAAGTCAACTTCTAGCCAAGTCTTATCCACAGGAGGGATTCCCAAATCAATACCGGTCCCACTTTCTTGCTGAAAAAGAATGCTACCTTTTCGACAATATGTCATGTAGTTTATGTCGGTATGTGGCAATGTTTCCTTACACAAAAAAACAGGGATGAATTGTATATTTTATGTCACACTGTATAAAGTTATCCAGCCTATCTTCAGATGGAAAGCACAGTTTTTTTGTAGACACCCGACACACCCACACACAGTGGACTAGAGATGTGTAACTGACGTGTTAATCAACCAGCCTCTTGGAGAGAACATCCTGACATTACTTTTAATGAAGGATCCTCTCGCTCTGTCCAGGTCAGACACATCGCCCACTTTCCATCGATTCGCTTAATCTCCATACAGTCTTTGATCTACTTTACATCGGCTGGGTGTGAGATTGTGTGTATGTGGGGGGGGAGGGGGGTGGGGAGGTTGTCGGGAGTGGTCGGATCCTGTAAGGTTTTACTTAAAGATGAACTGCAGTGATTTATCCGTTTTTTTTTACCACGGCTATCATCTTATTCTCTTTCCACGCCGTGATCAAAAAAATAACACAAAAGCAGAAAAAAAGACCATCTCTTTACTGTTTTAAAGCAATTCTTGTGTACAGTACAAGCAAACAGGGTGAACTCTTTTGTATAGCCTATTTACAGAACGATTGTATTTTCCTTGTATTTGATTTCCTGTTCTTCTTTTGTTTCCATGTTCTAATCTGTTAGTGTTAGAAGCTTGGTCTTAGACCAGTGTTTATGGCGGGTGGTTTGTTGGCGCTGATGTTGGCCTGGGTGATGCTCTGGCTTTTTCATCCAATCCTGGGGGGACTGTGAGGAACTATGACACTGCACTTATAGAGGAAGCTGTCAACATGACAGACTCCATTTTAGGTTCTGTTGACTGGCAGACCCTTATTTAGACGATCTATCATCCTCTCCATGTTCCTGAAGGGTTGTTAGGAGTCGTAGCTTCTTGGTAGCCATCGATGGTCCACCATGCTTCTCGAGGGGAGAGAGGTTGCTTGTGTTGGTGTGTTTTGAGTGGGGCTCGCCAGGGGTATGAACCCGCCTAATTGCTGTGTAAACAAACACACTCGCCGTCCAACGGCACCTCCAGCTCCCTCCTCCTCCCTCCTCCTCCCCCTCCACCGATGTTTGTGTGACCTGTCTCCACGATGCCCCCTTGCTCGGTAATGGTGCTCACTCTGCAAAGAGGATGTGAGAGGAGGAAGAGAAGGAGAAGGAGGAGGAGGAGGAGAGGGCAAGGAGATGACCGATGAATGGCAGACATTCATACACCTCTGGTGTAGTGAACTGGTGTAGGACCCTCTGGTTCACCAGGCATTTAGTGACCAGGACATGCTTTAGGTCTATTTACCTTGTAGGAGGCAGGAAAACGATTATGCTAGTATAGTAGCTGCCTGACATTGGAACAGGATTAAAATTCCACAAATATGAATGGTGCCAATGTTCTACAGAGTGTAGAGCCTGCATCTGAAAATAGATAGAGGGATGAACAGCAATAACACACCCAGTCAGGCTTGTATCGCTGTTAGCGGCCTCCTATCTCACGGTCCTGTGGCTTGGCTAGTCGTAAGCCTGGGATCTTTTATATGGAAATAACATGGAACCAATGTTAAGGAACGCAGTCCTTGTTCTGATTATAAATCAAGATGCAATGCATGTGATGTTGCTTGATATGTGTGTAGAGGAAACTGGTAATGTAGGTCGAGAGAAGGTATGGTTTTATTGACAAATGGGCAGTCAGAGGAACGTACAATTATACTCAAATATTCATGGTGTGTGCTCACCATTTATTAAACAATGTTATATGACAATTTAGACTTGGATTCTTTTAGACGTGGATACAATGGATAGAAAAGAACAAAACTACCTTCCACAGTATGTTAGATCGAAAAGGTTAACTGTCACATTTTCACTCCTCATCCCCCCCAACATTTTTACAATCATTGGTCCCTGCCAATATTTGACCTTTGCAGCAACATCCCACCAACATTGTGTAGCTGACAACCTTGTTTAACAGATGTAGTATGTGCCTGATATTTGAAAATGTATTGCTTCTGGATAATAAGAGAGAGAGAGAGAGAGAGAGAGAGAGAGAGAGAGAGAGAGAGGGACAGAGAGAGAGAAATGTCCTTGAATGTCCAGCCTGTCCTGGTTGGTTTTGTGTGATTCATCGTTGGAACACCTACCTACAGCAGTCAGACTGTTATCTTTGTGAGGGAGATGGAGAAGCCGCCATATCTGTACCAGTGTGTTTGTGAGTGCTGTACACGTTTCTGTAGTAGTTACTGTTTTGTGTCTGGGTCGACACAAGCAGGTGTTTTGGTGAACTATTAAAAAAGCAGAATAAAACATTGTGGCCTCTTTCAGTTTTTGTGATATTACTGTATGCTGGCCTGGATACAAGACCTGTTTTCATGCACAGAAATGACACCCAAAACATATATAGGGAAAAAAACTCAGACAAATGCTATAAGTACATTGCAAATAATTGTGACATATATTCTGCTGCCAGAATAACATATATATGTGAATAATTGTGCTGATAAAAAGGTAGTCTACAGTGCATGAGAGCTCCTCTATACTTCGTAAAGCAGATGGTTGCTCTACAATAGATGAACAATGCTGTACGTAACACAACCCCACAGTAAATAAACCATCATGTATTGACGGTTAAATGTGCAGAAGGCTGGCGCTTAGCTAGGTTGGTTTCCCCCTCAGGTACCTCTTGTTCTTTTCCCCTCCAAATATTTATTGATATTCTGTCAGCTAGGTAATTAGCCCTCTCTGGAGAGCTATTCCAGCGCTCCCTGTTCCAGCACCACACCTCCTGCACCACTCCTCTGAGCCTGATGATGATGACCACATGCTTTTCTTGGACCACTGGCCTGGACTTTTCAGCACCAACTACAGTAAGACCGCACAGGCAGGCCAATACAGAAGAAGGCAGCAAATAACCCTGAACTGGCTGACACCTTTTTTACATTATAAAGAGCTGTTTACAGATCCAGCGCTACAGGGGGCAAGTCTGAATGTGTGCCCCACTGCCTTCAAGTTCGAATGTGTGCCCCACCCAACTATAGTCGGTATCCAGAAGGTTGACATTTTGTTCAGATATAGTATCAAATGAATGGTCGTGTCCAGAAGGCTGACGTTTTGTCGAGATATACAGCTCTGGAAGAGGTTTGACCACTGCACCTTTTTCTTTTCTTTCCAATTACGTTGAGAAGGACATTTTTGATTAAGGAAGTAAGTGTTCAATTTGCAGTGGCCTCGTAAATTGAATCGTTCTTTTCCTCACTCCTCAAAATTTTTGGAAAAGAAAGAAAAAAGTGCAGTTTTCTCATTTGTTTTACAGGCAAAATGTCAGCCTTCTCGACTCTAACCAATCATTTGATGTTTAACCTGGACAAGAAATGTATTGGCAGTTGACATTAATTTATATCAGGACCAAATGTCAGCCTTCTAAATACTGGCAACTTATTTAATATTGCATCTTGACAAACTGTCAACCTTACACAGGCCATTAATTAGGATTCCTCTGTCAGGAGGAAGTTTATTGTGTTTGTTAATATTCTTTGTAGTTGTCTGCAGTTAAGTGTAACCCTCTACTACATTTTTACAAGGAATCTGTCATTGCTGCTTGCAGCTATATTTTTATTTTTGGATCGGGTTTAAGAAGACATCCAACCAAGGCATGTGTTATAGCCTGCAGTTCCTGGCTTCAACTGTTCATTAAGTGCATTTTGTGAAGAAGGGGAATGCCTCGGGAGGTCCAACGCTGCACCTAGGAGGCTGCAACAAAGCCAGATCTTAATGAACTAGACCGCCATCAAATAATAATGACTAAAACCCTAAAAACATAACAAAACTTTAATATTTTCTGATATATATATATATCTCATATATTTTTTTTGAGGGGGGGGAGAGAAAGGACATTCTAGTACCTTAAACTATGAGCCGAACAAGAGAAATTCAGTTTGATACATTTGCCCAAATGCTGCCTGCTTGCTCACAGGTTCTGGTGCTTATGTGTTGCGGGTTTGGGGGGATAATGACTTTATCTTTGTCCGGGGAAGATGGGGAGGGGGTGAGGGAAGGAAGGTGTGTGTATATATGGAGGTAGTTTGTCAGGCCTTGTCACAGATCTGTTCTGTCACAATAAGAGTGACGGTACGTTGGTGGCAGGGAGAGGGAGACGCTCAGTGTACCCTCTCTGTCAGCTCTTACACAGCTGATAAGGTGGCCTATAGCAGTCACAATGTGGACAGACACACTGCTGTTTAGTATCTCTGCTTCTGCAGCATGGCCCTGATGGGGTGGTGTGGCCAAACCCACACAGCTGTTGGAGGAGACCTATTAAATGACATGTTTCTTAAAATCTTATTTAAAATGTTAATTGCAGTAGGGATAAAAGTCTTCTAATATCTGACCTTTTTCACCAGAAGTGAATTGGAATAAACAACAGGGAGAAACCCATGAGGTTTTCTAGAGTATGCCTGGTTGTGTAGGACCACTTTCTTATATCTGTGTTAGTTTGAAGAACAGACAAGTACACAGACACTCACCGCCAGGTCACATGGGTGGTTGGGTCTCACACAGGAGACGTCCTGATCCGGATAAAAGGCAGACGTTCTTAAATGTCTATTTCAGGCATTAGCTGGCAGAATGTATTTTCTTTTCACTATGGAACTTGATGTGATTCCTTGCCTGTGCAGAAAAAGTTTGGATACCCATTTGTCGGAGGCAACGTAGGGTGACAATGTGCAACGATGTGAATAAAAGCAATATCAATTTTTCAACAAACATTTCTTATGGTGTGTCAGGTTGCTGGAAACAAAAATATTTGAAAAGATTAGGAAATAAATGTTAAATTTTCTTGGAAATGCTCGGTAGGCTGAAAGAACAGGTTCCACATGGAGGGCAAACATGTCTCTTTGTCTTGGGACATGAATGTTTAAAGAAGGAAAGGAAATCCAGGAACTGTGGATTGTCTGTATTAGACACCCGAGTATTTGATCATGGTTGAAAAATGTTGTGTACCAATGCATCCGTGACTATCTTACTGTATTCAGTTAGATGATCAAAGATTTGGTACACTGTCAGGTTTTACCGTCATGTACAAGAATCCCCTCTGTAATAGCCCTACTAACGCCAGAATTGCGACCTAGCAAATTTACCCCAGGCAAGGAAAAATGTAATTCTGTCCTTCTTTTGAACACCCCTTACTTAAAATTCAGTGGTATGGGTTATGACAGCTCAATCAGGCTAAAGAGAGAGAGAGCGAGAGAGCGAGAGAGCGAGATGGAATAAGAGCAAGGGTATGAGAGAGAAAAAGAAAAAGAAAGAAAGAGAGTGAGCGAGAGTTATTGTCTGCACCCATGCGATGTTGAGTTTGAGGTCAGAATAACACTATCTCTAGGAACTGGCACCAGTGTGAGGTCTGGTTGCTAGGGTACGAGGAGGAGGGAACTTCATTTTCATTTGAACAGTGCCAGGCCTCCTGCACCACAAGATTACCAATCAATGCTGCTCTCAACTTTCTATCAGGCTCCTCATGAAATTCAGACCTCACTAATTTTCTGCAACCCAAGCGCCTGTTTTGTGATTTTGTGTTTTGACGGAGTATTCAAATAAGGGGTCTTGTATAAGAACCACTGACTGATTGGAAAAGACACTCTACAAAGAAAATGGCAGCATTTCTTTTCACATTAAACTGATGAAAAAGATGGGACATTTGAAAATGTTTTTTGAGAAGGTAGAAACATTTACAAAAGCGTAGTCATCAGGAAATAAATAACCAAACCAAAACTCACAACAGTTAATTGTTCTGGAAAAAACTGTGGTTTACAGCAACATGAAAACTTCAAGATTTACACAACAAAGAATCTTTCATGATTTCAGCAACTAGCTTAATATCACACCAAATATTAAAATAACGTTATAAATAAACTATGAAAGAATGATCAAAAGGACGAATAACTCCATGATTTCTGATGATGAAGCATAGATGAGGCATTTCTCCCAAACAGAGATTTTCTTCTTCAAAACATCCAAAGTTAAGGAACTCTGTTTCTCGATCCGAGCCCTTTGTGTATTTCCACTGTGGAGTAAAGTCAGTTTTACATTGGACTTAAGAGACTGTGTTTGACTGCTGAGAAGCACAAAGGGTCACAACTAAGTTAATTGGGTTTTGTTCTTTTGTAAGTCAGAATGACACACTTGAGACAGGCTCTTGTACCTCAACCACATAAGTTGGTGCCTGTTGCTAGTCAACATAAGGCCTTATGTGAATAATAATGATTTATATTTTAAATTCGGATAAAAATAATTCTTTTGTGAAGTGCTTACATTATTGTGTGTGTATCTACAAACAAATACATTCGTTTCGCAGTCATGTTTTTGTTTGTGTCGATGTATTAAAAGTTAACTTATAAAGTTAAAGTATACTTGTGCTGTTGCTCTTTTGATCATAACACACTTTTCAGGCCTAACACGTCACTACATGGGATAGCTCTCTTACCGAGACATATTGTCAGTGTGACCTTTGCCATGCACAAACACATTCTCGTGCTTGCGCGCGCGTACACACACACACACACACACACACTGTCACCTACTTGAGAAGCTCCCATACAGATCTCAGACATATTCCCAGTTTGACCTTTACCATGGGGAGAACAGAACATTTATTTCTGGACCCTTTTTGTTAGTGGGAGTTGCTTTTTGGCTGTGCCCAAACTGTCTATTCTTTGTTCTCATTTTCGGAGAAGGTTTATAAATATGGTTGGTTGAACTATCAACACAAAACTAAATGAGAAGATTGTCATAAATAGCAACAATGATACCCTTCAGCTGATTTAACTAACAGTAGCATCTCAAAATGTGTAAAGGCATTGTAACAACGCCATTTTCAATATAAACAGTATAGTATGTGTTCATCTAGTCTGTACTTCCACAATGCTTTGAGGAATACACCAGCAGGGCCACAGTGTAAAGAACAGACATTGTTAAAGCAACATGCCACCCTTTCACTCTTCTCAGCTGCTGTCTGGCATGAACATTGTTCATGCCAGTTCAGCTTGTAGTGGCCTCCTTTCTCCCATAGCTCCCTGTGTATCAAACGTTTGTGTGTGTGTGAGAGAGAGCAAGTATGGGCCTATGCAAGGCAGTGTGTGTGTGTGTGTGTGTACTGTAAGTGGGAGTGAGTATGTGTGTCAGAATGAATGTGTGAATGTGAGATTGTATAGGTGCGTGTGTGAACCTCTCGGATTCACTTTCTCGCTCCTCTTTTAATTACTGACTCAACCATATGCCTGTTCTTTCCCCACCCCCTTCTCTCTCCCTGTCTCTCTCAGTCTCTCATTGTTTGACTGACTTCTCTCTCTCTCTTTCTCTCTCTCTCTCTCGCTCTCTCTCTCTCTCTCTCCTCTCTCTCTCTCTCTCTCTCTCTCTCTCTCTCGCTCTCTCTCTCTCTCGCTCTCTCTCTCTCTCTCTCTCTCTCTCTCTCTCCCGCAGTGTCGTCTTATCTTCGAGAATGGATGTCGAGAGGACTGGAGGAATGCCTGTTTTGAAGAGAGAGCCTTAATTACAGAATTAGGATGCCCAAGAGCACTGGTTGTGTAAGACGCCCTCATCCTGTCACTGGAGTTTTCTGTCAATCTAGTCACTGGGATTGCTAATGTGAGATGAAGCCAGCAATGGGTATGTGTGTGTGTTCTCTCCAGGCTTTGTTTTTACCCACCACACTTGTTTCTCTACCACTGGGACTCTTATATAATGTTCATGTTCCTATCCTTGAACAAAGTCTCTCTCAACCTCCAGAATCCTAAGGATATTCTCAGAGTTTCTGTAGTGTTATTTCTCAGTTACTGCGCTGAGGGAATGCCGTGAACCAGTGTCAATAATAAATGGATCTTCAGCAGAAATGCAGGCATACGCGGACGTGCGCACACACACACACACACACGCATAATCCTTCTTGGAGCCTTTCAAACTTTTCTTGTGCCCTGAATCACAGAGAAAAGCTGAGTGGTCGGGGTTTCAGCACTGACCCTCGTGGCTAACAGAATAGACTGTCGACTTGGTGACTGAGTGCTCACGTTCCATTGGTTCAATATTGCATTACTGCAGCACGGTTGATGGGAAGATGATGATGACAAAGATAGTAAACACTAAGCACTTTGGAGAGGGAAAAAAACACACGGATAAGAATGAGGTCTGCATCGCTGGGACCAGTGGTCAGTTCCATTCCTCCTGTACTGAGAGGTTGAAGCTACTGAAGGGTCTCCTCTGTTTTTCCCGGGAGCAGCTTTTGCTCTTTCAGCCTTCCTCTCTCTGCTACCACTTATATATACAGACGAAAGCTTGCTTGTTCGTTTCCCTTTGTCATCTTCTCTGTCGACTTAAAGAATGTCAGGTATTGTATCCTCACCTCACATTCACCTCTCATTTACATTCAGTCTTCTGGGGCAAAGTTGGGTACCTAGTATCAGAACCAGGACGTTTTGTTTTGGCCCTCACGTTTGCGTGTTGTGTTACAGCCAACACAAGGCACAAGACAACACAAGTTTATGTCCAAAACACGTTTTTAACACGTTTATTCTGTACTTGCATGCTCCAAAGAATTTAGTATTTAGCCGGAACTCGTGCATGTCTGTCTGAGAGACTGTCCTCCAGAGGGGGTGACTGTGCCAACTCCAGTAACTGCATCCTGGTCTCTCCCCCTCCCCAGTAAGGCTTTCAGTCACGATAGGGCACTTCCCCATCACTTCCTGTGAACCACAGGTCACAGATCACTGCACGCCACCGCACACCACCGCCATCGCCCGTTTCACGTCTTTCTACTTCCCAAGGTTGGGCCCTTCAGCCATTTTGCAGCAGCACATCTCATGAACGTGAACGTGAAGAACACGAATGCAACTGAGAGAAAAGGTTTCTACTCAGACGTGCTTTTTAAGATAAAAGAACATGTTACATGACGTTACACATACTGACGTTATGTCGGCCATCTTGTAGGTGACAAGATGCTGTTTCTTTCCGCCGACTGTTTCTGTCTTGGTGCTCAATATCAGCCCACCCAGGAGGACAGCCGTCTCACAAGGAGGTGTCACTTCACATTTTCTACACCACTTTTCAGAATTTGGCAAAATGAAGACAATATTGATCGCACAGGGTCTGTAAGTGTGAATGAGTTTAAACTCCTTCAACAGGCTGTAAAGCACTTTCCTGTCAATTATTTTGGCGTCAGCTTCGCGGCATCTGCCTCGAGAAGGTTGTGAAATGCGAATGACATGACTGAGATCAGTATCACTGCGAGACAGACTTGGGTGCAGTATTCTATATTTTTTTGCTATTTGCTATTTTTGTTATTCATCTTTGCATTCAGATCCCATTGTGGCCTGAAACACATTCAAACACACACAATCATGTCTACTGCAATGCCATAGATGTAAGGACCTCTCAAATCCCAATAGCGAAATGAAACAGCTGAACATTCAAACGAGAAAAGAGAGATCTCTGTTTACATCTCATTGGAGACTTGGCGTTGTGGCAGCGTGAAATGTATTTCCTCAATTACACCCCTGGCCCATCATCGTTTTATTTATTTACCCACTTTATTGATTCTGTTTTTTCTTGCGATGCATGCCCCTGTGCAAATTATTGGACTGTTCTACAGTATTGACTGTAGAACTTTATTGTTCCATCATCAAGTCACCAGAGGAAGCCATATTCTGCAAGGGATGCATTTTTTTTATACTGACCCACAGTCTGTGCATAAACACATACGCTCACACATAAGGGACACGCTAGGAGGCACACACACATTACCCCTCCCTCCCTCCCTCCCTCTCTTTCCTCCCTCCCTCCCTCCCTCCCTCCCTCCCTCCCTCCCTCCCTCCCTCCCTCCCTCCCTCCCTCCCTCCCTCCCTCCCTCCCTCCCTCCCTCCCTCGCCCTCCCTCCCTCCCTCCCTCCCTCCCTCCCTCCCTCCCTCCCTCCCTCCCTCCCTCCCTCCCTCCCTCCCTCCCTCCCTCCCTCCCTCCCTCCATCACACACACACACAATCTCCTTTCTACCTGTTTCTGCTGGAAATGAACCGTGTCGTGAGGAGGACAGAGAGCAATAAAGAGAGAGGGAGAGTGAGTGAGAGGGAACAAGAGAGAGATAGCAAGTGTGCGAGGGAGAAGGACAGAAACTGATACATGGAGAGAATGAGAGATGGAGAGGGAGACCTTGTCTAATCTATCATTTGGGGGGAAAGCGCTAGGCCAGGCATTTTTACTAAATCCCTCACCGTCAGTCATCAGCCCCAGCCCTAGTCTCAGCCCCAGCCCCAGCCCCAGCCTCAGCCCCGGCCTCAGCCCCAGCCTCAGTGCAGGTTTAACATTTCACATTCACTGTCACCGACGCCTGTCACTGCTCATCTAATCAGGGGCAGCTACCGGGAAGACTGAAGACGATACACTCTATAGGACGCCACACACCACCTGATAGCTTTACTCTGGTTAAGGTGTGTGTGTTTGTGCATACACTATATGTATGTACATAACCTTTAGTATTTCATAGAGGACCACAATGTCCTATCTTGTCTAACATATCTTTAAATGTGCAGTGATGGGCCCACATGCTGCTGAAAGCTTGGCTAGGTCTTTTTCAGTCACCTAATGAATTCAGTCTTTCATGTGCTTGTGTATGAGTATGTGTGCGTGTCTCTGTGTGTGTCCGTGTGTGTGTGTAATAGGTATTTGTATCATGTGCACGCCTGTCACGATGATGCATATGATCAGCAGAAAAGCTGATCCACAAAGAACGTCCTGTAGATTGATAGGCAAGTGGGTAGGCTTGTCGTGCATGTCCCACTCGTCACAGGTTAGTGATAAGAAAAGGCCTACAGGAGAAGAAAAAGAAAGAAAATACATATTTATATATATATAGAGAGAGAGAGGGGGGAGTGGTACAGAGAGGAAGAGAGATAGCACAGAAGCTCTGGCCGTACACTAGTTCCCCTGGAATGCAGGAAGCGTGTGCTCCCTGATTTCCTGTCTCTCATTGTTTACAAAACACAAGGGGCCCCCACCCTTTATGAAGGGGCCAGCCAAACAAAACGCTAATTATCCCCTGGTCTGAGGACTCACAAGGCAGATAATGAGCTACTGCACGCCAGTAGGACACCAAAACACATCTGTGTGTGTGCGTGTATATGAGAGATGATTCACTCTGGGTGCTCGTGGGAGTGATGTGTGAACGTGTGCGTGTGTGTGTGGGTGTGTGAGCCGCGCTGGAGTCAGACATAGTGCCTCCTGTGTGTCGCCCTGTGGATACACAGCTGCTGAGCTCATGGACCGCACACCAAGCTTCCAGTGTTTCACTGTACCGCCTATGTGCTCCCAGGCGGTTCCAGCCTGCCAACTCTCCGTGAGTGTGTGTGTGCGTGTGTATGTGTGTGAGAAAGAGAGCGAGAAAGAGCCAAAGGCTTAGGAGGCACGGCCCGTAAGACACCCCCCTCCCCTTATCTCCCCGACCATCGCTGCACGTGTGTGTGTTTGTGTGTGTGGGAAGACGGGGCGTGCTTGACCCTGTTTGTGCCTCCGTTCCTTACCTGTGCGCCGACGGCATCGATCTGTTTACGCTGCCGTCTCTGCCACCTTAATGAATGCACCGGGGAAGCTGGCGGGCGTCTGGGCGGATTAAAGGAGGTCACGCTCCCCGACACAAACGCGTCTAATCCTGGGAATACATCCACCGTGCTGCCGTGTGCACTCCGTAACCCTGACGAGGCGCTTTGTCTCAGCGTCCTACCTGTCTGCTACCTGGAGTGTGCCGTGGTAATGTTACCCGCTTGATAAGGTCTGTCTGATAGCTCTTACCATGCTACCATGCTGTTTCATTGAAGATTATCGGCAACACTTGACCTTCTGTTTGAATATGCTTTATTCAGAGCTTATTTCTTTCATTACTGATGGTAGAGAAACGGTGTGTTTTGATTCATTTCAGGCGCTATTACTGTGATTAAGCGTCGATGGACACAGTTGTAATGGTCATACTTTGAGACCTCTGCCAGTAAGCTACAGTGGTACTTTGGAAAACGAGCACGGAGCTTTCTTGTTTGGGACGCTATGTCACCGGGGGGTGTGGACAAAAGGTTGAGGAGGCTGTGTGGTGGGGGCCACATGCTCTCTCAGCATGCACAGTCGTCGCCACGGCAGCCACTGACTGGACAGAAAAACAAGCAGACCAAATCAAACTGGTCATGGAGGTCATTTCAATGGAGATTTTCCACAAAACATGCCAATGGTACATCTGTAAAATGTAGTACATTTCTTCTTGTATTTGATGACATTAACAAGTGATGGCAGTTATGTGACAGTTATAGGACATAGATATCACGTCGTATGGCAAACTTCGTCCTCTCTCTCCGTCCTCTTATAGGCCGAGAGTGATTTGCGCAGCGCCTTCTCTGAAGCAATATGTCCAGAGCGCGCCAATCTTTCTCCGGAAAAAAAATCCTGGAGTGATTATGACACGAGTCCCTCGCGCTCCAGTGGCCATGGAGCTGGAGGTTAGCCCTGTCAAAGACCGTCCTTCACTGCCTTAACTTCCACACACACTCCCACACTCCCTAACCCCCGTGAGCATTGAGGATCCCGTCACAAACTGACCTCTGCTGTTCCTCAACGAAGAGGGAAATAGAGTTCCGAAATTGGAATTCCTCCGAGCGAGTGCTCCCCTGCAAAAATGAGAAACTTGTGTTGAAATCACCACCAGTGGCTCAGGGGGACAGTAGGACAAACGTATCTATGTGTATGTGTGTTCCATCTGATGAGAACCAATGTGTCAACACTCTGATTCAAGATTGCAGTAGATTGTACATGTATATTGAATATATATTTGGAAAAGGTTTGTGAACACTGAGCAATTGACTGCTGAAGGAAGTATTCCCCATGTGGAGCCGTGTAATTGAGAGTTTGAAAGCCAACAGCATTTTGACCTTTTACTAACTTGGGTGTGAGTGATCTATGAAAAACTTCACTGAGAAAGAGAAAATATTTTCTTTAAGGAAATGCTGTCTTGCTTGAACACAGCTTACTTGCGACTAGACACACATGCCCCTGCTGGTGTATTTAACTCTGTCAGATAGCCATCAGGAATACTGTCACCCCCACACAAACACAGACAATATTGACGGCCTGCCAACATCGAGATGTCCAACAAACAAAGGCTCCTGGAGATAGAAAGCTATTTATTAGACTGGCAGTTCAATACAAATGTTATTGGCAGTGCGTACTGAAACACTGAACACAAACTGAACCCTAATCTGAATGCTGGACCTAATAAAACCCGATGGACTCTTCATGCCAGAGCTCTCTCTCTTTATCTCAGTCCCCCTTCTATGCTCTCTTTTACTCATTCTCTCTCCTGTCCCTCTTCTTTCTGGCACTTCTCCTTCTCTACCCTCCCTTCCTCCCTCCCTCCTTTGCTGCCTTCCTTCAGCTCTTTTCTATCTGCCGGTGGAGGGATATGCATTGATACCAGGGGGGACCGTGTGACTAATACACTGGGTGCCAGGTCCAATATGTCAGGTCTGGTTTCCCGCCCCCATCATCCTGGACAGGTTGTCTCCACAGAGAGGAGAGTGTCTGTGGGGATGCCTCCAGACCAGCTGACCTGATTGGTCATTTGGAGGAGCAGGGACGAGGTGAAGGGTGGGGCTGAGGGGTTGTCAGAGGGCAGTTAGATATCCGTTTTAATTTACCCTTCCCTGACAGGACACCCCTACCCATTTCTCCAGGCCGTGTGTGGTTTACAGATAAAGGTGTTGGCTCGTTGTGTGTGTGTGTGTGTGCATGTCTTCGTGTTCTCGCTTGCTTTTATCTGAATACATAGAGAAAGCATTTTATTGGATAATTGCTGGGGGTGGAACTCTATGAATTACTACTCATAAAATGAGGTACAGCAATGAAATTAATTAACCTTGACGTACATCCTTCAGAGGTCAATTTGACCAAATATATTCGTGCACACGATACGTACCATTTGGGGTGGCATCGTGAAATGCATCAAGTGCATTACAGCCAATGAACTGTCACTTTACTCAACAAGAACTGTACATGCGGAAAACACGTCTTCAGTTTGTACTGCTACTGCTACAGCTATAGGCAGAGTATGCAGTGAGGCAGGGTGACATTCCAACAACGTTAGTCCCACTGACTGATGTGCAAGAGAGTTGCTCAAGAGACACAGCATCTCCGCAGGGCCAACAGAGCGTGTGTTCTGCCCTGGCTTAAGGAGATAAAGTGAAACGAACCGGTCAATCCGTGCAGATGAGCTGCGGAAAGAGGGATAAAAGGAAGAGGGGAGAGAGCAGAAACGCAGAATGAGACGGGGAGAGGGATGAAGAAGAGCGACGAGAGGAGAGGGAGGGGGAAAGGTGGAGCAAGAGGGGGAGAGAGAGAGAGAGAGAGAAGAGGGAGGGAGGGAGAGAGAGAGAAAGTGATGGAGGAGAGAGCGGGAGAGAGGGGGAGAGAGAGGGAGAGAGGGGGAGAGAGAGCCAGACTGATCACAGAGGAAGCGTGGCGGTGCTGCAGGGTGGAGTGTACAGCATCTCACTCCTCATGTCAGCTGGGTTGGACCTCCCGTCTCCCAGGGGCCTCGGTTCTTCTTCTCTCCGTCTCCTCCGACCTCTGCCCGGCTCACTGGGTCTCCCACGCGGCGTTACAGGGGATGACTCGGCGGGTGTGCCAGAGTTTACACCATGGCTGGATTAGAGCCAGAAGGCAGCTTATTAACTTGAGCTGTAGTTCCAAGACTCTTTGCTCTCTCTCTCTCTCTCTCTCTCTCTCTCTCTCTCTCTCTCTCTCTCTCGCTCACTCTGTCCTTTATGGAAGACGGAACTCTGAACTCGCTTTCAACCCCCCCCAGCCCCCCTCCCCTGCAAGCCAATTCCACATCCCAACACTTCCCCTAAAGCCATTGCTTGAGACCACTGTTGATGGTAAACATGGGGAAAGGGTGGTGGGGTGGTGATGGTTATACTACTAGAGTTGGGTTGGGGCGTGATATTGGATATAGGCCTCTACATTAGTATAGTACATGTGTGAGAATGAGTCATGTAGTCGGTTTAACAGCTGTGTGTGTGTGTGCTTGTGGGTTGTTGTGGGCCATATTACACAGCAGGGAAGGTAGGGTGGACTCACTCAGTGACACACGCTCCAAAGAGGGGATTTAAAGGGAGGTACATATGAAATTGAGGTTAATCAGAACTCAGTAACTGTCTGAGGGAGTGGATGCGGAGGGACTGGGAGATGAAGCCACTTAAGCCTGCTACTGGATGTGGTGTTCTCATCCAAACTAATTACCCATGGTTCTCCTGAGCTTGATGACAATTTGACGCCCATCAAATGCACCACTTACCTCCTACTGTACAGGGAGTGTACCCAACAGAACTTAGTAGAAAAAGAGCATTGCCATTTTGTACCAAATATGTTCAGGATTGTTACTACTCCACAGCATGTGGAACCAGTTTTTGCTCTGATATACACTGTATTCTTGATGCCATTTTATGATAATGACTTTTCAAGGTGGATATGAAGTCAAGCTGACATATACAGACATGTTATAAAACCTAATTTGGAGGTGCTTTGAGGTTTTGAGGTTGCTTCAATAAAAACATGCTTAAATATGGTAAACAGAAAAGCCTAAGGCAAGAGGCAGATTCTGTTTGTGTTATGTTCTGTGTTGTCCAGTCCTGGTTTTTGGTCTGTCCAGTCTATGTTCTAAGTCACATACCCCAAAACTCCGCTCCACATCTTCCAGTTCATCTCTCAACCAGTCACACCTGTTACCCATCTACCGTTACCTGCACAGTTCATCTACCCTGGTTTTCCACAGACTCGTTGCTAGTTCAACGTTACTACTTGACGGTAGTAACGTTGAACTAGCAACCTTGCCTTGAAATGCTGTGAAATGCTGTGAAATGCTGTGAAATGCTGTGAAATGCTGTGAAATGCTGTGAAATGCTGTGAAATGCTGTGAAATGCTGTGAAATGCTGTGAAATGCTGTGAAATAATTTACTGTTGCTTGCTTTTCCACAGGTACACTCTTGCACTTTTTGAGGTCCATGTTGTTTAATTGTAACTTGTTTAACTTCATGCTCTTATGATTCTTCCCTTTGGCACTTATTTGTGGTTTTTCACAATGTATGCTTCATGTTTGACTACCTGCAATGTTGTGGAGATCTCGTTGTTATGATCAGTGACCTATGCACTTTTGTAAAGCTCTCTCGTGGAAGTCGCTTTGGATAAAAGTGTCTGCTAAATGAGTAAATGTGCCTTGCTTTGCCTTGCACTAACCTGTCTCTCTCTCTGTGTGCTACAGACACCATCTCTCACCAACGGCTCCATCCTCACTTCCTCCTGCCTGGATTTCACGGACCTCACCATCATTTCCCTCTGTGTGGCTACAATAAACCTGGTTCATACATCATCAGCAGCTGAGTATTGCATTTGGGTTCACCTGTCACTTCCCGGGCAGCCGGAATCACAACAGTTTGGTGTTTCAAGGACACACTTCAGTTTTTAAAAGAATATGTATTGCGTATCGCAAAACATACTTACGACCAGCTGCTTGTAAAATCAAATAGCAAAATGTTTTAAAATCTAAAGAAAATGTATAGTGAGATTTCATGATGTGGCTTTTTTATGTATAAGTGAGCAAGTTCAGAATATCTGCTTCTGAAATACTTGAATGTCTGCAGTGTTCTACATTGAATAGGTCATAATGTGCCGTAGGTACACAATGATAAAACAGTTGGTATGTGATTATCCCCCCCCCCACACTCGCTCAGTATTCATGTGATATTTAAGCCTTTAGGTGAGTGAAAGTCCTGGGAATGTCAGGCCCATCTTCTGTGTAATTTCACTCCTGATTGCCACCCAGCAGGTAGGCCAAAACCACAGACTCCACTGCTGATTGCACAATTATTTCAGTTCTGTCTGTTGTTCTGACTTTTTAAATGTGAGAATTTCATTAGCTTTCAAGCCATGGAAAATCATACACTGTATGGTTCATCTCACTCTCCTGTCCTTTCACTTCGCCCTCTCTTGCCTTTCTCTTCTTCTGCTTCTCTCCTCTCCTTATGCCCCTATCTCCTCCCCTCTCTCCTTATGCCCCTATCTCCTTCCCCTCTCTCCTTATGCCCCTGTCTCCTTATGCCCGTATCTCCTCCCCTCTCTCCTTATGCCCGTATCTCCTCCCCTCTCTCCTTATGCCCCTATCTCCTCCCCTCTCTCCTTATGCCCCTATCTCCTCCCCTCTCTCCTTATGCCCCTATCTCCCCCCCTCTCTCCTTATGCCCCTATCTCCTCTCCTCTTGATGTGTTTGTCATGATGACATTATAACTCAATCCATATTTATAGAGCTGCATGTGATGTGTTGCTCTGTGGCGTGTTATTCTGAAAACAATGAGATGGAACAGTTGGAGTTTCTCCTCGGCTAAGCTGTAGGCACAGGTACAGCAAGAAGGGTTTGGGAAATTAGCTTTTAATCAACACTAAAACCAGTTGCCTCAAAACAAAATAAGTCGAGCAAATGAAGCACTTTAAGGGAAACTGTAATGAAAATGGAGTCATGTGCAATAACACCGTGGAGGACAATTTAGCATATGATTGCAAATTTAAATAGCTCCTTTATCTTTTGAAAGGCTTACATTTCTGTCATGCTTCAGGGGAATGCATAATGTTCCACATAAGCTTGAGAGGCAGTTTATTATTCCGGAGGATTCTCTCTCAGTATATACAGTAAGAAAAAGTTCCCAAGTACGTAGTTGCCCCTTCTAAAGTACACAGTTCAACATGATGAATGACACTTAACAGCTGATGAAGATATTTAAACAGTCAGTGTATCATTTTAACCTTTTATTACAAAGTATACAAAAAATATCTACATTCAAATACCACTTACAGTAGCGTGACTGACACCACATTTCAAGTAGGTTCCACCCAATCCAAATCCAAATTATCAAAATTCTCATCCTTTTTTCGCCATCTACAGTATGAACGGTTCCTTCAGGTTTTTTTTGGCGTTCGTTTGCTGAAGTGATGTTTTCTTTTCTTTGTACATTTGGCACTTAAAGAAGCAGATTATCAAAGACCATCGTGTCCTCTGAATTAAGCCACGTGTGGAGGAAATGATGCGTTTACAGGACAGACCTCGATCACTTGTTATGTTGTGCTCGTCCAGGACTTCAGTTTGCTTTCAGATGTGGACTAAGATAACCATGTGAAGTTGCCACACACTGCTGAGTCACCTGTGTAAAGTCATGTCAATTTTTTCCTTAACAAGACATTCAAAACGCACACCTGTCTCCAAATACACAAAACAAGACTTTCAAAACGGATAACCATCTCAAAAAATACATAAATAAGACTTTCAAATGGTTGCCCATCTGTAAATGTAGAAACAATAACAACAACAAAAAAGGACTGCCCTCAAATAATCATAGAAGAACACAGGTTAAAAATGACCAAATTATGTGACGATACTTTTAAACATATCAACCTTAAAATCCACAGGGGACAACAGAATCTCCCTTACATCCAAAGGAATAATAGCCTTGAGACAGCATCAAAACATTTATGGTACATCAAAAGTCTAAACATTTGCCATCTTTTTTTTCTGCCACCCCACAAACTTGGGATCACAGTAAGTACAGTGTTGGTTTACGTAACCAAAATAAGTTATATTATGAAATATAAATACAGTACATAAAAAAAAGGAAATAAATTAAACACATCCATACATCATGGTGGTACTGGGAAGTCATAGTTTGCAGTTTTCAAAACAAATTTGTGGACAATTTCATAATTTTGTGTCACATTGTGGCTTGACTTACAAAACGAAGCAACGCTCAACCCCAACAACATAATAAAAGCAGTCAGCATTTGAAAGTTTGTCTCTTGTGTGTCTGCAGATAAGGCTAGACTGAGTCCTCAAACCCCTCCCCAGCTCCCTCCCTCTCTCCCTCCGACCTCTTTCTCGATTTCACCAGAGACATATTGGACCCTTTGAACCAAAGGGGCTGCATAGCCCAGGGCTGGGTCAGTGTGGGGAGTTGACGTGTGCTTTGAAGCCCTTCCCCTTCCTTTGAGGGCCTCATGAGCCTGTCTATCCAGGTTCCTCTGAAGCCCCTCCCCCAAGGCTGCAATGGTGGCCCACGCCCAATCAGGCCTTCAAGGCTGTGAAGATCCAGCGACGCTCAGAGGTATCGCAAGTGCTACAGTCACTGGTGCGGGAGTGAAGCACACCTTTCAGTTTTTCAACGTCTTTCTCTCTCCACGTTTTAGTCTCTCTCTCTCTCTCTCCCTCCCTCTTTCTCTCTGAGTCCTTCTCTCCATCTCTCTCTGTCGTCCAGATAAACAGCGGTCGTAGGTGAAAGGCAAGGCCATGTGACTTCCTCTCCAGCCTACCACAAGGGAGGAGTGCTCGACTCCATCACGCCGTACATCTCCGCCAGCTTCTTGAAGCGCGGCCCCCAGTCGTTCAGGTAGTCGTACTCGTGATCGGTGTTCGACGCCCCCGACTGCAGCGAGCTGAGCGACTCGGCCACCGAGCCCTCCCCCTCGTAGGCGTAGGTCTGCAGGGAGTCGTAGGGCGGGGCGCACGGGTCCAGGTCGGCCTCCAGCAGCTTGGCCAGCACGTAGCCGTGCACGTTGCTGTCCCCGCCCCCGCCCACGCAGGCCTGGGGGACATAGCGCGACAGACTCTCGATCTCCGGCAGCATGTCCTGCCGCAGCTTGCCCGGGTGGGGGGGGTGGGCCTCGCGGGGGTTCCACATGGCGGCGATGTCGAAGGCCTCCGTGTCCTCCTCGCCGCCGCCCTCGTCGTCGTAGCGCACGATGTTCTCGTGGATGTTCTCCTCCTCGTCGCAGAGGTAGGGCTTCTTACGGTGTCTCCGCAGCGACAGCATCAGCAAGATCATCACTAAAGGGGAAAGAGAGACGCGCGGTCGGAATGAGGAGTGAGATCGAGTGAGAGTACCCTTCAGCCAGAAGTCAGTGAGAAACTCAAGTTCAAGCAAGCTTATAATGTATAAAGCCCCCCCCCCACCATGAATCACTCTGCCACTGTCTAGCCCTGAGCTGCACCCACCTACCAAACAGAGCATGAATCACACCCGGCTAATCTGCATGATTCAGCGAAAAGAAACCTCCCCCGGTGGCCTGTCTCGCCACCTCCGACCCCCCCCCCTGCGCGGTCCGATGACTCACCCAGCAGGACGAAGATGCAGGCCAGGATGGCGATGAGGGCGCCCCGGCTGAGGCTGGCGGGCAGGCTGTAGGCCTCGGCGTTGCAGGACATGACGTTGCCCTCCGGGTCGCAGCTGCACACGCGGACGGTGAGCGTGCTGGTGCTGGTCTGGACCGGCTGCTCCCCGTCTGAGATGAAGATGGGCAGGTAGAACATGGTCTGGTCCTGCTGGGACCAGCCGCCGCGCCGAGTCAAGATCCACGCCGTGTTGTCTGTGTGGAGGGGGCATGGGGCGGTGTATTAGGTGACATGAGTGCACTGTGTCTATCTTACTGGAAATACGTTATGTTTCTGTGCTTTTGCCGTTGTTGCTTATTTTGGGTTTCCAAAACAGAGCTGGAAGAAATACAGGACGGTCTTAGTCTAAGATAAGACAACAAAATGTTGATTGGACATTGTGTGTGTGTGTGTGTGGGGTGTAGGGTTGACTACCTTGATTGTCCCTCAGGGTGAAGTTGGGGTTGTTGGCGGCTTCGGGAGCCAAACTGTAGTAGAAGCGTTGTCCTCCTGGTGGCTCATCTGGGTCCTCCGCCGTCACTGTCTGGATGAGCTGATGACACACACGCCGAAGATAGAGAGAGAGAAGAAGAGAGAGTCAGGTCAGAGAGGGATTAGAGAGGGCGAATCAGGAAAACAAATACTGCTTTTCTAGTGGTTCGTATGGTAAAGACGACTTAATGAGATATCTTCCAGTTGTGTATTTTACCTGTGTGTGTCTACCTGTGTGTGTGCGTGTGTGTGTGTGTGTGCATGTGTGCACCGTTTGCTCCTACCTGTCCAGCTTTGGCACTTTCACACACATAAGCCTCAAAGTACTGTGTCAGCGAGGGAGGATTGTCGTTCACATCCAAGATCTTCACGGCCACCACCACACTGCCGACTTGCATGGGGTTATCTGGTAGGGCACAGAAAGAGAGAGAGAGGGATAGATGGGGAGAGAGAGAGGGAGAGAGAATTAAGAGAGAGAGTGGGACAGAAAAACAGACTCAGATGAATGACTCTCTCTCATCCTATCACAGAATCCTGCTGGGCGCCGTTTGTGCTTATTCCTCATCTACGTCTCACTTACAGTGAGCCCAGGGCGCGTTAGCTTGTTCCCAACAAGATTACAGTCCTATTATTCCCCATTACCAATCATCCATTTGCATACCTTAATCAGCTGTGTAATTGCCAATGGAAATGCAATTAGTGGGCAGTAACTACTTTCTCAAGTTTCATCAAACAATCGATCAATCAATGCTTTGACTTTGCCACTCTCCAGCTGAGGGTGAGAGCCTGTGTGTGTTCTACTCCTCTCTCTCGCTCTCTCTTTCTCTTTTATTCAATCTTTCTCATTTGGTCTTTCATCGAACCACACTAAACTACAGTACCTGGAGTACAGTCTTCCACTCCAGTCCCTGTCTCATTAATTAAGTTTCTGACCTCTCATTTTACTTCTCTCTCTTATTCTTTCTCTCTCTCCCAATATTCTCTTGCATCTTTTTTGTGACATGTTCCAATTATCCTCCACCAATTATAATGAAGGAAACGCCCAATTAGGTCATTAATTCCATCCTCTCTTCAGTGTTCACAAGCAAACAAACACGTACAAAAAAGGGGGGATAAAAGTGACTCTCCTGGGTCCTGGCAACCAGCTGTGTGCATGTCTGTATGGCATTATTAGCTTACACAATCTGATAATAATGAGCTCATTTCAAGCAAAGCAGATCTGCATGCATCTGGCGTGTGTGTAAATTAATTATGTGTAGGATCTGCGTTAAAATGTGTGCTTTTGTGGATGTCCAGCTTTGTGTGCGTATTCTTGCATGTATCTTTGTGCATGTGTACGGTATACGTGTGTGTGTGTGTGACTCACTCGTCTCCATGGCCAAGACGGTGATGTTGTGCCAGGAATTCTCCTCTCGGTCCAGCGGCAGCACTGTCATCAACGACCCAGAAGTGATGTCAAAGTACCCTCCGGGGTCACTTGATCTCTCAATTGAATATCTGGTGACAAAAAACAGAAAAGTATTTTCAAGTAAAACTCGTTTTTTCCACAGTTTGTGCGTGCGTTCCTTATGTAGAAGGAAGTCACCACACCATGTAAGCACAGTAAAAACATGTGTGACGACGTGATAAGGCTTGAGGCAGACACGTGCGTTGGCCAGTTCAAACAGGGTGCCAGGGCAGAGGAGTTGAGATAAGGTTTACAGTAACACATCCACCCCCCCTCCCCAGGACACTTTGCCAGGCTGGTTCACTTCCTGATAGCTTTCCTCCTTTCCTCCCAAACATCCTCCTTTAACCCCCTGGAAGCATTGTGCAACTGCAACCAAACTGACGAACACACACAAATACACACACACACTTTCTATCTTCCACACACAAACACACACACACACACATGCAAAAGTAATGTAATCAATGCAGAGACGCTCTGGGTGTGGTCCTCGGTGGGGAAGCTGTGACACTGAGAGTCTGGGCTGTTTGCTCAGGGCTGCCTTACATGGAGTGTGTGGCAGCTCTGTGAGGCTTGTATACTGTAGAACAGAATGGAAATAGAACATTGATATTCAGTACATCCTTTTAAACCTGAGCATGCTGAAACCGGCAGAGTTTGTGTCTGTGTGTGTGTGTGTGTGTGTGTGTGTGTGTGTGTGTGCAGGGGGTGGGGTTGTTCAGCTGCGTCAAAATTATGTGTGTGGTTGTCTCTGTTTTGGCTTCTTGAATATGCATGTGTGTGTGTGTGTGTGTGTGTGCGCTGGCATGTGGGTTTCTCTGCCGAGAGCAGGAAAGAAGCTTGTCCGTGACTGGCACAGCGATGGCTGGGGAAGATCTCCCTGAAGGAGGTCTATTAATATCACTCCTACATGGACCAGAGACCGGGTTGAATGTGTATGTGTTTGTGTGTCACATAACACTTTGTTTGTGTGTGTGTGTGTGTGTGTGGCATTCATTGTGTGTGTGTGTGTGTGTGTGTGTGGCGTTCATTATGTGTGTTTATGTGTGTGTTTGTTGTGTGCATGAATATGTGAGTGTGTTTTGGGCTGTCGGTTGTAGACAGATACAGTAGGATGGAAATTAGATGAGAGGTATGAAGAACAGGAGATTGCATGATGGAAAGAGAGAGAGAGAGAGACCCCACAGATTCTCCCACAACTCATTGTTGTTATCTCCCTAGAGTTGGTGTGAACCTCCTCTAGCGGGCGTCCGAGGCCTCGTGTGTGTCCACCCAGCTACAGAGCACCACCATCCTCTGGTCACAACAGAACATGGAGGAGAAGAAATACGTTCAGAGCCTCCGGAATGTGTATAATGATATCCGAATGCAGTTACGCAACATTCATTTGTTCCCTAGTGAGTGTCTTCCGTGGAAATACGAGCACCCTTATATCTTTTTCATCTATAAAAATGTATATATCCCACGTTATTCATAACAAATATTTTGAGGGGGTTTCCAAAATCCTCCAGCTTCCAGACCTTGTGTGTGGTGTGGTGTGTTATAACTTTAGTTCCCATCATCCTGTTCTCTAGGGAAGATAGTCGGTGAGATTAAGCACACACACACACACACACACACACACACACACACAAATGTACAAAACACGCACGCACACACCATATACCTACCCACCTAATGTGGTACTTGCACTCTAATAGTAATTGTAAAACAGGCAGACAAACAACGAGAGTGGAGCAGTCTTTGATCCTTCCAAATGATTAATAGTCTCATTAAATGCTTTATATCTAATTAGTTTATGAGCGGTGCAGTCTGGACACTCACACCATGCTCCTTATTTTAACAGGACGTCTGCTCGGATGTTTACAGAGACACACTCTGCTTAATTGAAAACTGTTTTTGTCCAAGTTTAGACTCATTTGGCTAATGGTCAGAGCAGCATCCGTATTATGTTCACCTTTTACCCACATTTGTCTTATTGACGGGCTCTATCACTTTAGCTAACAAACATGCATTTTTAAGATTTCAGGATGGTGTGCTCTGCTCTGTGTTTCTTTAGCTGATCTGAATTCCCACTTTTGTTATACTGTCCCCCACTGGACACTTATTGACATTACATGAGCTCTGTTTCTGACCGGTACACAGATGAGGTGACAAACTTCTGACACCTTCCTCATTACCATTATAGACATTTCAGCAGGTTACAGTTTGATCATCACACATGGTTCAGTCACCTGACTGTGTTGTTGGCCACGTCGGGGTCTCTGGCCGAGACGGTTATGAACACGGTCCCTATCTCGGCGTTCTCGCTCAGCTCCACGTAGTACGCCGGCATGTCGAACGCGGGCGCCTCGTCCACGTCCTCCACACTCACGTGCACGATGGTCACGTCCTTGAAGGGCGCGCGCTGCCTGGAGACGGGGTCTAGGTGTTTGTTGGCTCCCTCCACCTTCAGGGTGTAGCTGGGCTTCCTCTCGTAGTTCAGGGGCTACGGGAAAAAAAATACAAAATAGGTCATACTTAAGACATATATATTCGAAGAACGTTACAGTGACTTTGTCGGGCATTTATGAGACGTAGGTTCGTTTGCATTGTTGGCCTGTTTACTCTGGCGGTGCACTGCTTTGTGTTCGAGCCCTTGGACGACATTGAAAGGCTTCAAATGAACCTGTGCATTTTCAATGCATGTCAAGTGAAGATGACATGTATCTTGCGTCATATCATATCATGGGATGTAGGTGAAATCCCATGCATTTTTGATGAGTCTTGTGTCCATACCTTTTTGATGGTGATGATGCCAAACATGTTGGTGGGGTCGGTGGTGATGTCGAAGGTGTCTCTGCCGTCGCCGTCGATGATGCTGTACACCATCTCGGCGTTGGCCCCCACATCGCGGTCCTTGGCCCAGATGCGGCCCACCACCGAGCCCACCTGCACCGACTCCGGAACGCTCATCTGGTACAGCCCTGAGAGAAATTAGGTTGTTAGAGAGAGAAGAAGGTAGAGAGACAAAGACACAGATAGAGAGAAAGCGAAGAGAGAGAGATGGAGAGCCATCAAACTCAATTTCATGTTCATTTGTTGTAGGCCTACCGTGTGCTCCAACTGTGTACTCTAGATGGCGCCAACTAGCTTCATTAAACCCACATGGCAACACCCGCAACACAAATCATTGAACACAAATTGCCTCCGAGAGACAGCCAGCTAAAAATGGGTTATATTGTCTTATGGGTCAAGAGGAATTTCATTTACAATTTGACCTCTTCTCAAAACAGGGGCTGACGGCTGCCCAATTTGCAGGGCTCCTGACGTTCCCTTCGATGAAATGGTCACACATTGTGCTTGTCAGACAAGCTCTTCAACATTTATTAAACTCTTGTAGAAGTGATGGCACTAATGGGCAGAATGGAGGGATGTGTAGATGCGACTGTGTGCTTTTATGTGTGTGTGTGTGTGTGTCTCTGGTTTGTCGAGGGGACAAGCCCACCAGTCGGGCGTCTGAGGAGAGACGGGTGACCTTGTGACCTCTTTGTGAAGGATAACGAGCGGAATAGAAATGGGGGCAATCAAAGAGACAGCATGGGGAGGCTGGTGGTGAGAGTGAGGGGGGAAAGAGGGAGGGAGAGATGAGTGGACTGACGGGAAAGAGAATGGTCACTGGTGGCTAAAGGAGGGGGTGAGGGAGAGAGCGATGAGGGAACATTGATAAGAGGCTAGTGACTAAGAGAGGGGATGGGGGACAGAGGGTGAGAGAAATGGAGGAAGGAAGGAACAGAAAGATGGATCCACGGGAGGGTAAAAGGAGGATAGCAACGGGAAGGAGAAATGGCAAGGCAGCAGGAAAATGAGTCAAGAGCGAAAGAGGAGGAGAAGAAGAGAAGAAGAGAAACCAGATGAGAGAAAGGGAAGGAGTGAAAAGAGCAAGAGGAAGTGACAGAGGAGGGGGCGGGGCTGAAGAGACGGGAGCGGAGGACGAGGGCGGAGGAGAAGAAAGAGACCGAGAGGAGGAGGAGAAGATGAGCGTCTTACTCTGGTCAAACACGGGCGGGTTGTCGTTCACGTCCCCCAGCGTGATGTGGACGCTGGTGATCCCAGCCAGGCCGCCCAGCTGCCCCCCCATGTCTTTAGCTTGGATGATCACTGTGTAGTTCTCCTTAGTCTCACGGTCCATGTCAGCCAGGGACACACGCACAACTCCTGGGAGTAGAAGGGGAGGGGAGGGGACATAGGAGGAGGGAGGAAGGGCAGGAGGTTAGAAGGGAGAGAGGGCCGAGAGGGAGAGGATGAGAGGGAGAAGCCTGAGATGACTTGAGGGTCAGCGTCTGACTGGATTAGGGTCGAGGGGATGTCGTCTCTGGGGGATGAGCGCACAGGTTAAAGTGAACCATGTCAGACTGGGGGGTTCAGATTCTCCTAACGAGGGCCAAGAGTTGTTTTATCAAATGATGGTCTTGACAGGGATAAATGGCTGGCCCTTGTCACCGTTTTGGGGCTGGGTCAGAAATCTATTTTCCATTAGCGTGCGATATCCATCAATGCTAGGCAGTGATGCCAAGTGAAATGTTGTGCCATGACCTACTCTGCTTCAGCAAAATGAGCCTGGTGCCTGTTGATGTGACACAGTGGGATTTTGGCTCCAACTGCTATTATGTTAGTACCACTTTCCGCCACCAGAGGGGGTTCTTAACCATCGCAAGGTGCAACGACAAGATTCAAACTATGTTTATATCTGAATGTGCAGGGCTTTCAAAAGAAAGGGGACGGTGGAATTATGAAAAGGTCTGGATGGCCATCACTGGCTTATTGGAATATTATTGTACTATACCTGTCTTGGCATCCACAGAGAAGTAAGGTTGTCCTTCCAAGATGCTGTAGACCACCCTGGCACTGTTCCCATAGGTTGGGTCATCCTCATCTGTAGCAGTCAGCTGGATCACCGAGGTTCCTTGGGGTGGGAGATTTAGAAAAAAGGCTTTAGTTCACCATGATGTGTCACATGATAATGATTACCTCGGGAGAAGAGACTAATGGACAATGGATGGTCAGTGACAATCAATGACAATTTCTTATCTGGAATTTGTTGTCCACAGTCTCTTCCTGAATTGTGTAGGGTTGCAGGCTTCGTGTCAACAGAGTTTTATTGTTCGGTTGACTGCATGATTCTGAGGTGAATAAACGAGTGCATTTGTCGGCCAGACTAGAAATCGACAGATGAGCATTTCACTGTGTTCACGGTGACTTAAAGGAGCCCATATTAACTGGCCTTGAGCCTTTTCTCTTCAAATTGGCCTCGGGGGAGAAGTTATGAATATTGAATGACGTCGATGAACAATCTGTAAAATCCGCAGCAGGGTTGTTAAGACATAATGGTGGCGCAATACTGCAATCACGATCCCCGCTTTTGTATTCCACCTCAAACAAATGGCCCCGGTTTTCTTAAGAACACAAACACTGAGACACCCAGACTGTCCGTGTCTTTCCACCTGCTTCTCCTTTGCTCCCCCCACCCCACCCCACCCCACCCCACCCCTCCCCACTCTCGCTTGGCTCACCGATCTTGGACATCTCCGGTACGGTGGCCTGGTACGGCCCGTCCAGGAAGCGTGGCTCGTTGTCGTTGATGTCCTGGATCTTGACGATGAACTGGGACTCGGGCTCCAGGGGACGGTCCGTCTCCCGGTTGCGAGCCTGGGCGCGGAGCATGTACTGGGCCTTGACCTCGCGGTCCAGACGCTGGATGGCGTGGATGTCCCCTGTGCTGTCATCGATGGTGAACGTGGTGCCCGCCCCGTCGCCTGTCAGGATGTACTTGATGGTGCCATCGCCCAGGTCCATGTCCGAGTGGAGCTGTTAAAGGTCAAAACAACAAGTTCAGTGGTTGGGGACATGGCATTTGTTGAAGGTACGTTTTAACATCATACCACTTCTTAATCTCACCCACCACCTAGAATTTTTCCAGGTTTGTTAAATGTATCTCAAGAGTTGTCCTTTCGGTGACTGTTCAATTGAGTTCTATTCAACAAGGTGTGCTCGACCAAGGGCACCTTGAGGTCTGTCAACAGCCTATTTACAGTGTCACAGACTTCACTGGCCAGACACGTCAGACTAGTGAAAAATTGGTTGCTACTTAATCACTGTAAGCAGGGACATAATCATGCCAGAGTTCCTCTTGATCAGTTTCCATGTTGTGGCAGAAGCCCAGGGGGGGTGCAATCAGGGGGCTTTTGTGGGTCGGTTAGCGGCAAAATACCAGCCTGTTGATGTGCAATCACTCCTCATTTTGTCCTGAGAGGGCCTCTCTCTGTGATGAACACTCTGGCGACAGAGCAAAATTAAATCTTCCCATCGGCTGTTTTCGTATACAATCAACGGGAGCGGAGGGAGACCTCGGAGCGTGGCTCAGACACAACCCCCCCCACTGGCGTGAGAGCGCTTTCCCATCGAAAAGTTTCGATTACCCACCCCTCCCCATCAGTCACTGGGGCGGAAAGATAATGCTAAAGTTGGAAGTTGTGAACCTTTGTGGTCCTGGTGATGCGGGCAATCATCGCAGGCGGTAATTGTGAACTCGTTTTCATCCTTCCTCTCATCCCCTTTGTACCGAGAGGCTGGGGGTGTGGAAGAGATGGTCTAATTCACGCCCAGCTGTGTGGCTTAGTCTCATGACTCATGCTGATTCATAGTGCCGCATCTCTAAATCACCTTTGAGCTCGTTCATGGCTCCTGAACCTCTTTGATTAACAATCGTCTAGCAGGGAAGAGGACAGGCAGGCTCAGTAGCTGGGTCCTGAGGCCATCAGTTCCAACCCTCGTCCTGGTGGTGGTCCAAGCCAGAGTCCTGGTCTTAGTGTCAACCTCAGTCCTGGTGCCAGCTTTACCCCTAAGTATAGGCCTAGTCTGAATCCCAGTCCTAAACCCTTGTGCCAGCTTCAGTCTCAGTCTTGAGTCTCCTCCCAACCCTAGCCCCAGTCTCACTCCCAGCCCCTAGCCCCAGTCTCACTCCCAACCCAAGCCCCAGTCTCATTCCTAGCCCCAGTCTCGCCCCTAGCCCCAGTCTCACTCCCAGCCCCTAGCCCCAGTCTCACTCCCAGCCCCTAGCCCCAGTCTCACTCCCAGCCCCTAGCCCCAGTCTCACTCCCAACCCAAGCCCCAGTCTCACTCCTAGCCCCAGTCTCACTCCCAGCCCCTAGCCCCAGTCTCACTCCCAGCCCCTAGCCCCAGTCTCAAATAAATAAATTGAACACTCTGCACGTGAACTTTCATGGGGCTGGAGAGTCTACTACTGACCTCAGTACGAGGCTGGTTCGAGGTAGGATAGCTGGTGGTGTTGCTATACTGTGGAACATTAAATATGACTCAATGGTGAAGGTGATGCGTCTAAATGTTGACTGGGCCATAGGGCTAGAGTGTAATTTTAATGAAAAGAAATTTACCATTTTAAATGTGTATACACCGTATGAATCGTATGAGCATGAGGATGAATTTCTGAATAGGTTAGCTTTTATTCAGTCCTTCATAGAGGAAAACAGCTCAACTTGTGTTTATGTCATGGGTGATTTTAATGCTGACATGTCTGATAGCAAATCTTTATTTGCAGCACACCTGCAGCAGTTTTGCAATGAGTCCAAATTATTTCTATCGAGTAAAGCTCTGTTGCCTGACACAAGTTTTACCTATGTTAGTGAAGCGTGGCACACAACTTCTTGGTTAGATCATATTGTGACCACAGCTGATGCTCATGCCTCGCTGGTAAATGTGGAGGTTTGTTATGAACTTGCCACCTCTGATCACATACCTATTGCTGCACTGCTAAATGTTGAGAATGTTCCTCTGCTGTCCAGAAATAATAATGCTGCTTCCTCAAGTAAACTGGACTGGTTAAAGCTGAGCAGAGAGGATGTGGCTGGATACTCACTGCGTACTGACAAGCAGTTAAATAATATTGCTCTGCCTCATGAGGCCCTAATGTGCTCTGATATGAATTGTAAGGACGTACAGCATGCTGAAAAACTCTGTGCCATGTATGATACTATTGTGAAATGTCTCAATGCCTCCAGTGAACCTTTTAATAAAGGTAAATGTAAGGTACGCAACATCAGACCTGGGTGGAATGAGTTTGTAGCTGAGCAGCACGCTGAGGCAAGAGAGGCCTTTAGACTCTGGTCAGAGGCAGGTAGGCCTAGACATGGGCTTTTGCTAGATATGAAAAAACGTACAAATGCTAGAGTTAAGTATGCACTCCGGTTTATTAAGAAAAATGAAAACACAATGAGAGCGGACTCGCTTGCCAGAAATTTACAGAACAATAACCCAACTGACTTTTGGAAAGAGGTCAAAGTAATGAACAATAACAAAACACCTCTTCCGTCTGACATTGAAGGTGTTAGTAGCCCAGAAAAAATTGCTGAGCTTTGGCGTGAGCACTACTGTAACCTTTTTAATTGTGTTAAAAGTAATCCAGTTAGGATCAATCATGAACATAGTGATATCTCACCAGATATGATAGTCAGGGCAGCAGATATCTATGATGCCATTAACATGTTGGATAACAACAAAGCCTGCGGTATGGATCGTATATCTGCAGAACACCTCAAGTATGCCAGCCATAAGCTCTGCCCTTTGCTTTCCATGTGTTTTAATGGTTGTCTGGTTCATGGTGTCCTGCCAAATGCTATTATGTCTGTAATATTAGTGCCTGTGCTTAAAGACAAGGCTGGTAAGCTCAACAGTATTGACAATTATCGACCTATTGCATTAGCCAGTATCTTGTCTAAAGTACTGGAGAGAATACTGTTGAATAAGCTAGAAATGTATATTCTTACTACTGACAATCAGTTTGGGTTCAAAAGAAAACATGGCACTGACCTGTGTATCTATGCTCTTAAAGAGATTGTGTTCAGGTACACTAGCCTGAACACATCTGTATTTCTATGTTTTATTGATGCATCAAAGGCATTTGACAGAATAAATCATGAAAAATTGTTTGTAAAACTGTTAGATAGAGGTGCCCCTAAATTTCTAGTAAGAATTTTAGTGTTTTGGTATGCCCATCAAACTTTTTGCGTTAAATGGGACAATGTTTTATCTGCTCCTTTTTGTGTAAGCAATGGTGTGCGGCAAGGAGGAATTCTGTCTCCTATGTTATTTAATGTTTATATGGATGACCTCTCTAAGCAACTTCAAGAGTGTAAGACTGGGTGTGTGGTGGGAGAGAGTATTATCAACCACCTCATCTATGCTGATGATTTGGTCATCATGTCGCCATATAGTGCCGGGCTACAGCAACTGCTTCAAGTGTGCTCTAGTTACGGCATCCAATATGACATTAAGTTCAATCCAAAGAAGAGTGTTATTATGATTGTTAAAACTAAGGAGGATCAGAAGCTAACGTTTCCTTCATTCTCACTGTCAGACTGTACTCTACAGGTGGTTAGAAAGGTACGTTATTTAGGTCACATCATCACTGATGATCTTTGTGATGATGATGATGTCCAGCGCCAGTGCTGTAAACTCTATGCACAGGCCAATATGTTGGCACGCAAATTTCATATGTGCACAGAAGATGTGAAAGTTAGTCTCTTCAGAGCTTACTGTACCCCTTTTTACACAGCTCACCTCTGGTGTAAATATAGAACAGCTAAACTGAGGAAGCTGCAGGTAGCGTATAATGATGCCTTTAGGATCCTCCTTAAGCTTCCAAGGTGGACTAGTGCTAGCTCCTTGTTTGTGACAAGTAATGTCCCCACCTTTCATGCTGTGTTGAGGAATTTAATGTATACATTTATGTGTCGACTTCTTGAGTCAAAAAACAAAGTAATAATTGCACTCACTGACACTAAACAGAGTGATACAAGGTACTCCTCTGGGCTGTGGAAACATTGGAATCGATGCTTGTATGTATTTTAATCTGTGTTGACTTGTATTTGTATTGTATTTGTATTGTCTTTTTATATGGAACTTTGAGTCCGAAATAAAGTATTCATTCATTCTCACTCCCAGCCCCTAGCCCCAGTCTCACTCCCAGCCCCTAGCCCCAGTCTCACTCCTAGCCCCAGTCTCACTCCCAGCCCCTAGCCCCAGTCTCACTCCCAGCCCCTAGCCCCAGTCTCACTCCCAGCCCCTAGCCCCAGTCTCACTCCCAGCCCCTAGCCCCAGTCTCACTCCCAGCCCCTAGCCCCAGTCTCACTCCCAGCCCCTAGCCCCAGTCTCACTCCCAGCCCCTAGCCCCAGTCTCACTCCTAGCCCCAGTCTCACTCCCAGCCCCTAGCCCCAGTCTCACTCCCAGCCCCTAGCCCCAGTCTCACTCCCAGCCCCTAGCCCCAGTCTCACTCCCAGCCCCTAGCCCCAGTCTCACTCCCAGCCCCTAGCCCCAGTCTCACTCCCAGCCCCTAGTCCCAGTCCCAGTCTCACTCCCAGCCCCTAGCCCCAGTCTCACTCCCAGCCCCTGGTCCCAAGACGTATTCCAACTATGTAAAGGCCTGCATGTATTGAGGTGAAGAACAGGTGAAGAGAGCTGGCTACGTCTCTCTCTCTCCCATAGTGCGTCATATCCCACAATGCCTTCTGTCCTGAGTGGCTCTCTGGGTAATAACATAGCCTGTCAAAGTCGCTCATTTCACTCCAATTCTGAGGGCCTGAAAAGGAGCAGTACGTCAGTGGAGCAGACTAACAACTGAGATGGAGGGGAGGGAAACAAAGAGATGGGTTGGTGGAGGTGTGAAAACAAGATTTTTGGGCGGGGAACAGACTGAATGGGCACTCTCCCAAGATTTATGAAAAATGTTTGGGTGAAGGATGAGTGTTTAATGTTGCTACCAGGAAATGGTTTCAAGACGTCACTTCAGCTCCAATTAGGAAGGTTTGGGATCAAATAAAGTCCTTGTTCGCCCTTTCCCAAAAGGAAGTCTGGAAGGAGGAAGTGATTAATTCAACTTCCTTTTTGAGGTCAATGAGGAATAATGAGGCAACCATGAGTTCAATCAAAGCTATGTAATCACAGCATTTAAAAATCAAAAAGCGCTGATTTTTGTTCCCCAGGTTTTGTATGAGCGCCTGGTTAAGTGGAGGAAGATGTTTTTAAACAGTCTTTCACAGAGGATTCAACGAGATTTTGAGACTGATGGATTGGACTTGGCTTAATGCAAATTCGCAAGCTCATTGTTATCATACAAAATACATAGAGGTTATCAGAAACGACTGATAGTGTTTCAAGAGCCGCCCAGACAGTTCACTAGATAAATGTGTCAACTTTGTGTCGCTTTTGCTAAAACCCTTCTGCTAAAATCACTGATACATTTGCTATTAAGATGTTTAAACGATAGCCCTCTCCTTCTACAATCGATGCCATCATGGTCGACTGAATGGAAGGGCACATGAATCGGCTTTATGGTTGTTGATCAAATGTTCCATTCCCTTTAACGGTCTGGCAATCAAAGCTATCCTCATGGCCACTCTTCCGGACCTTTCACACTTCGAGTAGATATGCAAACTTTCTATAGAGATGTGAGGATTGTGCATGAGTGTGTGTGTGTGTGTGTGTGAAGCTGGGGTTTGAATTAATTAACTTTTTTTCTATTGTCTGGATGTCCTTCGAAGGCATAGAGGGGAGAGGGGAGATTGAGCTGGGATTCTGCAGTCTGATGAAACTCTGCCCAGCCGTGGACCACTCGTCCATGATCTGATCTTTTCGACATGCATCTGTTCAGCTTTGGACTGGAATAGTAACAATCTATTTGCCTTCTTTCTCACTTCTTGCAGGCTCATCTACCGATACCCACTGAGGTCTGAACCAATTATGCCGGCATATGGTGTTGTGGTGCTGTTTTGTGAACTTTGCTCTCTGGTGGTTATATCGTCTTAACACATCTTCACCCAGCCAACCGTTTCAGAATAAGTCAAGTCAAGAAATTATTCTACCCTGAAGAAGTCCTTGTTTTCTCTTCTTTTGTCATTCTCTTTTACCTTTCCCTACTTCTCCTTTAGAACGATTCCCTAACCCCAGCTTCACTCTCTATCTCCCGTTCCCTCTAACCCTCTTTCCCCTCTCTCCCTCCCAGGCAGTGAACTCACCTTTCCCTCTCTCCCTCCCAGGCAGTGAACTCACCTTTCCGATATACAGCGGCTCCAGTCCGGTGTATTCCTCCAGCACGAAGAACTGATTCCAGACCCAGCCTCTCTTCACTCTCTGAAGGAGGCCGGAGCTGCTGGCGTCCTGCCCTGCTGTGTGCTCCGAGCAGTGGGCATGGGGAGGCAGGGTCAGGAGGGTCAGGGCTATGGCCAGTAGGGTGAGGGCACCACTCTTAGGCTGCCAGCGGTCTCCCATGACCGATGGTCAATCCGGGTAATACAACACAGCTCCCCAGGTCTTTGTCGAAATCTCGGGTTAGGGGGGATAACAAGACCTCCCTATTCTTCCTGGGGTCCGTGGGTCCTTTCTTGGGACTGGTGGATAGTCTAGACAGACAAAGAGAGGGGAACAGAAAAAGAGAGCAGCAGATGAGTTTTCATCCGTCCTCATATTCAGATGTGATTACGTTCCCCTTGGCCTAAGCTTCCTCCTGGTTGGATCACGGGGCGGTATGGAAGACCGTGGAAGACACATATCCCGCTCTTTTGTGCTGCGCAGGGGAGATTAGGTCTCCTCTGTCTGCCTTCTTGTTTAGTGATAATGAGCTCTCTATGTGTCTGTTTGAGACTGGGAATATAGACACAGAAGGTATGTGTGCGTGTGTGTCTGTGTGTGTGGTGAGAGAGACTTATTAAGGCAAATGAGGAGGGGGGGGGCTCTCACACGATCATGTGGAGATAGAGAGGAGAAGCAGAGTCAGGCATGGCGAGGCACTCTGATAAAGGCTTTAGTCCTCTCTCCTCGACCCATACCAACTAGTAACCAGGGTGGTTGGATTAAATCTCATTAGAGTGAGGGAATTCACCACAAAGTAACAGTGTCTTCAAGTATTTGTTTAGGAAACAACACTTGGGTGGAGCAGCTGTAGAGAATATTGTGAAAGAACTGAAGAACCTTCCAAAACCCTTATAGAACCACCATTTGTGTGGAACCTTTTCTTCGTTCTTCAGTTAAAAAAACACTGAAAAACCTCCCTCCCTCCCTCCTCTCGTTATCTCTCTCTTCCTGTCTTCTTCCACTGGTGTGGAGAAGGTGATAGGAGAGGTGAATTCCTGCACATGGCCGGGGGGTGTGATGTTCTGCAGAAGCAGTGTTTCTGTTTGACATCCCCACTCACCAGAGCTCGCGTAATGTTTTACACAAGCCTGCTTTGCAGAACAACTCTCATGACAAGTGCACACCAGGCAACAGAGCACACACACACACCCACTCACACACAACCCCCCCCTCCCACACACACACACACAACACACACACACACAGCTGACTGAAGGCTTACTTGTTGACCCAGTAATAAAACAGAACTTGGCTGACTTGATACAGTAGCAATTTCTTCAGTACATGTTTTTAAAGGTTTTTTTCCCGCTTAGTATAAAATACATTAACAAATACAAATACTGCTGCACCATAAGGGAGAGATGAAAAAGGTCAATTTTGTCATCATCCCCGCAGTTTGGTTGTAAGGACTTTAAGTCAGTAAGTAACCTTACAGTAAGTAATGTTAGTTTATGGTTTTATATTGATTTTAAGTGTCTACATTTAATCAATTTTCTGCATTCTATTCTTGGTTCGTTTCTTCTTCTTTTCTTTTTTTTATCATCTGTTTACGTCTCTCTTTTAACAAGCTGGGAAACATTGAAAGATTTCTAGTGATGAAAGCCAAAGAGGACCAGAAGAAAGAAAAAAAACGGTTAAAGAAACGGAAGACGGAAATTCAGCGGGCAGAAAGACGAGAGGGGAGAAAGAGAGACTGTTTCACTTCATTATGTTTTGTTAGACAGATGCATTGTGTGGCCAGGGACACTCTCTGAATTTCCAAACTCAGTCAATCGTTGTTGAAGAGGCACAAAAGGCAGGGAAGGGTGCAGGGCGTGGCTGTATTGTCAGTGGGGGCCAGAGGAAGGGCTTCACCGAGGCTGTCTGGCCCTGGACCCAGATGCATCCCCCCCCCCTCCTCCCTGGGTGGACTGGGTGAGCTCTGACCCCCTCATGGTCTTCTATGCTGTCCATTCAAGTGGTCCTGTTGTCATTATGAAGTCAAATTAGCTCCCTGACACAGCCCGACTCCACAATGCACCCCAGAGCCCCTCCCCCTGGGGGGTCAAGGCATGCACCCAAGCATTTTGCTCCCATTTTGTCCTGCCTAATGAGGTGACATGCGACTTCATTGTGCCGGCAAAACATTCCACACATCTTTCTGTGGGCTAATCTTATGGCTTTTCACTTGTTAAAAAGCAAAAGCAGCTGCTGTTTTGCCACACAAGCTGCCCTTTTTCTGAACAGGGGGAGTTTTGGAGGGAGGAGGGGGATTAGAAGGAGGGTGAATAAGGTATCATATGAGAAAGCTTTGCCAGCTTTGACTCAACGAGAGGAGGTATTTTCCCAGCACTCTGATTTGTTCTCCTGGATAGAAAGCTCCCCATCAAATCTCCAGAGCACAGGGTCTGGTCTCTGAGAGCTTGCAGAATGGATATGGGGAGAGGGGAAACAAAGAACACAGGTTTCCTTTAAAACTGTGTGTGGGAGTTGATGTAAAGTGCTGGTTTTAGGAAGCGATGGACCACACGACTAAATCCAACTAAAATATAGTATGCACCCACCCACCCACACATCCCTTTTCTTTCATTTTTCCCGCCCAAATCAGCCTGTCCCGGATGGGCACATGGCTAACATGACTGTCCAAACACATGCAGACGCACACACCATGATTCATGTGGAAAGTCACCCCTATACAGCAGGTCAGTGTTTTCTCAGCGTTGTGTGTGGTGCATAGTTGTTGCCAGGGCCTATTTCTGAGCTCTCAGTGGCCATTACGAAGGCTGGATTTCACAGTGGGCATAACCATATCCTCCATTCACCTCTCTCTAAAGCAGACCTCCCCAAGTTCCCTAAAGAGCCTTTTAAAATGGGAGGATCCGTGAAACAGGGGCCGATTTGGGGAGGCCTCACCTCACCCACCTATTGTAACCCCCGCCCCTGGAGGAAGGGCAAAACGTCATGGTCAATTTGTTAACCACAACTGATTTTGCATGGTGGAGAATGTGGCCACCACTGAGACACTTCATACCTTTGACCCTGCTTGAAGGTGACATGGCGGTTCTAGAGGGAAAGACCTCCACGTTCCACAGCCTGCAATGGGAACCAGACCACAGAACCGATATAACCCTAAACCTCACAGCTTAAAAGCTACTTCAGAACTCAACCGCCTCAAATTCATATCCCTAATTCAGGTTCAAATTGTGCTTCGGACTAAAAATATGATTTCACTCGTGGCATTCGACGTGCTTTAAAAGACTGATCGCACTGTCCTATACATTTTTTGTTTTAAAATGGACAGCTACTTATTCTGTGATATTCTGAAGATGGTGTAAAGTGACCAGGTCTTGTGATTTTCCACAGCAAAGGGTTCCTGATCTGCTAGCCCGCTGCAGAATCCATGCCTTCTCAACTCAAGTTCACAGAGAGAGACCGGCAAACTTCAAAAGCAGTCTGGAACGACGTGAGGTATTTTTCTTCTGGGCTATTTCTTTCAAATCCCAGTTATTTGTGTGTGTATGCATGCTTGTGTGTATGTCTGTGTGTGTTTGTTTGTGCCTGTAACCCCCTCTTGACAGAATCGAGGTTGTGTATGTGTGAGTATTTTACAGTGGAGTGCGTCCTTGTGTTTGTTTGTGCCTGTGTGTGTATATCTCCTGCAGCCCTCACGCCAGAACCACCACCTCCCGAGGTTAGAGAAACGCTGTGGCATTGGCCAGGCTTTGAACATGTCCCTGCCACACTCTCTAATTAAGGCGCATAACCCCCAACCTCTGTTTGTGTGCTGCCTCTGAATAAATGAGCATCTCTCTCTCTCTCTCTCTCTCTCTCTCTCTCTCTCTCTCTCTCTCTCTCTCTCTCTCTCTCGTTCTCTCTTTCTCTTTTTCTCTTTCTTTCTTCCTCCCTCCCCACGGGTCGTTTACTGTGAGGGTCTTTCAACCACCAGAAAGACCCTTCCTGTCTGGGCCCTGGGCTCCAGAAGCCCCCTAGCTTTAGCGACTGAACAACACAAGTCTCCCTACCACCTCAAGGACACAAATGGGAACCTATTTTGAAGTCTTTCTTTTGGCCAACAATGTCTTTACAGTCTATCCCTCTACCTCATTGTACCACTACCGCTCCATGGTGCTCACACTCCATCTCTCATTCTTTCATCTCTCCTCTTTCTTTCACTCCCTGATTCGATTGCTCTCTCCGCTCTCTCCCCCCTCTCCTCCCTCTCCACCCTCTACTCCATTCATTCCTTGGTGTAGGCCATAAAAGAAGGCTCGTCATTTATGGAGAAATTAAATCACACAAACTGGCATTCATCCCAGCCACTGGTGCATGGAAATGATGTCACCGTGCATGAGCGTCATTGGGGGAAAATGTTTCGCAATCAGTGTCACTCTGCCACAAATTAAAATGGCGTGGTCCCGGGGACAAGCGAGGCCTTTCAGTGTCGATATCTTTCTCTCGCTAATCGCCAAAGAACGTCTCCCTGGGAATTAGTGCGGATCGGCATTGAAAAAGACAAAAAGAGAAATTGTGTTCCACAGGGTAAATACCACAAGCATCCATAAATCATTTTCCATAACACTTGCCCCCTCCCTCCTCCCTCGTTGAAATATATGAAAATGACTGTACACCATGCAGAGTACTCAGGAGTGTTGACACACCGCCCCCAACCCTCTCTCTCTTCAAATATATGTTATTTTCCCAGGAACAGTGATTGAGAACCCTCAACTGAAACTGTCGACATCTGATAATGGAGAGGGAGTCTTTTGTAGATCCCTGTTGGAGTTGTTTTATCAATCCACAAACTTGTTTTCATGCTCGCCTTGTTTTCCTGGCGGACGTGACGTGACAGGAGACAGCTCAATGGTGGCCAACACAAAAAGAAGATTCCTCGTCTCCAGAAAAATGTCTCAGCTCTTTCACTCGAAGAGTGAGTGCTGAAGCCTGAACTGTAAGTCAAAGTCTGACAAAAGACCTGTCCTTGTAATAAGGACTGTTTCGTACCAGAGCAGAGGTGCAAGAAAGATTCCCATTCCAAACAGCAACATGCTCGATCATAATGCATCTGGCTTATTGCAACAGCAACACCAGTTTGGTTTCTAGACCATAGCTTCCTGCCTGGATAAACACACATGCAGGATATCTGCTTCAGCTAACAAGTCACTGTTTATTCCACTAGCAGACAGGGACTATATGCTGAAAGACAGAATGACTTACTATTGTCTAAGTGCATTCCGTTAGTGGAAAACTTTCCAACACTGAGCAAACTTGACAGAAATGTTCATTTAAGATTATTTCACATGGCCTATAAAAAAAAGATAGTCAGATAAAAGTAAAAAATAATATTAAAAAATCTATGTCTTACCTTTTAATTTATTTTCCTTTTTTCTTTCTTTTTTTGGGATAAAAATTTAGCTTATTTTCTTTCTCTCTGGTTGTTCTTTTCTTGCCAGGCTCACATTTCCCTTGTAAAAGTTAAGAGAATAACTGCTTGCAATGTATCAGTTTCTTAAGTCACCTTGAATCCACACTCTCTAAACCCTTCTGTTCTCTTTGTAAAGTTCCCAGTCCTATCTCTCTCTTTCTCTCTCTCTCTCTCTCTCTCTTCCTCTCAACACACACGCTCCTCTCTCCGTGTCTGTCCAGCACACGCGTTCTAGCTCCCTCTCTCTCTCCCTGCACACTCTCATCCTCGGTGTCATCCTGTGCCGGCCTGCGTAGCCAATCAGACAAAAGTACCATTCTGGCCCCGGCGGTACAATCAAAAGGGCAACCCTCCCCCACCCACCCCAGTCTAACACCCCCCCCACCTTCTGGCTCTGATCGTAATTCAGCAATCTGCAACCTGATGCTGGGAGGCAGCGAGAGCAACCCTGCTTAGAATCCCGACACAAGAAGAAATTGCTGGTGGGCCAGGGACAAGAGCAGGGCAAATGTGTGTGTGTGTGTGAGAAGGGGTAGGGGGGGGGGAGTTATACATGCAGTGCCACCAAAAAACTAGAGGTATTTTGGAGAAGAATAAAGTGGGCAGTGTGGATGGGTTGACATGATGGTGGTGGTACAGGAAGATGTCCGGGAGGGTTGGATGGTGGGAATCAGAAGATGGAGAGCGAGAAAATAAATCATGTCTCTGTCTGTCGTGCTCAAGCACACCAACCTGCCCTAATGCATTATGTGACCGTGCTGTACGCTGCCCATCTGTCTAGGGATTTATGGGCATAAAAAGATAAAGCTTAAAACAACATTCGATTTCAGCCACATAGCCAGTCGGAGACAAAGCAATTAGTGTTCCAAATTGGCGTGAAGATTCTGGAAATTAGGTGCATGCCAACACACACAAAAAGAGCGCCGAGCTGATTAGACACGGTCATGGAAATCTGATCCCTGTTTGGACTGGAGAAGTCTTATCCGTTTGAATAGCGCAGTGTTTCATTTCAAGTAATCATGAAATTAATATGGCGAAGTAAAGTCTTGAGTGGATTTCATGTATACCTCCCCTCTTCAGAGCAAAAAGTCAGCCAGCCGTGTTCAGATGGAAATTGAAATTATTACTATGCGGGAGGGTGTTTTGTGCCAATGGTCAAGCTATTTGGTTTGATTTGTAGCTATCTTGTTGTAGAAATAGTTTTAGAACATTCTTTAGCAATTTCATTTTTCCTCCCTGTACTGTAAATCTGGCAAATTTTCTTTTATGCGTTTATGACTGAAACCTTTTTTTTTACTTTCCTGCCTTTTCAGTGTCCTTAATCTTACTGACAGAGTCATTTGGTCTGTTGTATGGCAGTAAAAAACCCAAGATGAAAGCTGTTGTCGTCCCTCAAGCCAGATGGTCAAAAGGTTGTTCTCTCCATCACTTCAATATGCTTTTCCCTCCTTCTCTTCCCCTCTTCTGGCCCTTTCAACATGTCTTCTTTCTCATTTGGCAGCCCATTCTTCTTCCATAGACTCCCACCACCCCACACACTCCTCCTACTCTACGACTTCTTTGTCTCTTTGAAGAGCTGACTGGTTAGTGCTCTAGACAATCTGCCACACAAGGCTTGACTGGACCCTCAGAAAGGCAGGGGGTGGAGTGGTGTGGTGGTGGTGGGGGGGTAGTTTTGTTAGAGTTTGGGGGTGCACTGGAAGAGGGGAGGCATTCCAGCTCATTGAGTGGCCCCTTCCATCACACGGCTAATGATTGAATGAACAAATTGAACGTTAGGACCTGCGGAAGGGGCCTCCCCATTCCGCTGTCAGTGTAAGGGGAAAGTCAGGGGAAACAAGCCCCAGGGGGGGTCTGCCTGAACCCCCCCAACCCTCCCCCAACCCTCACCCCCCCCGTGACAAAAGCTTTTCTACGGTGTAGAAATAGATTGGATACAGTTGTGTTCTGCTAAGTTGGGACATAGGTTGAAGGAAAGAGGCATGACGTTATAAGGACACGGTGTTTTCACGCCCAAGGATACACGCCGCCCACTCAAAAGGTTCGACGTTGTAGGCTGGGGAGGCCGTGACTTATTCTGCTGGTTCGACGTCTTCACAAAGCAAAGAGAATGGCTTATCGGTGTGACAGGAAACGGTCGTGTCATGCTTGTTAGGTAAACATTGTGAAGAGAGCTTAGTTCAACTCAATTCCAACCATCGTCAAAACTAGTGATTAAAATTGTAATACACGTGTTTCGGAACAAATACTTTCCTCTCTGGACAATGTGATGCAAGCGTTCCTATCGACCTCTTTAATGGATGAACCATCACATCGTCATTTTCAGATTTCCTGAAACCAAGATGCACACTTCGCCCGACTGATTCACTGAATCACTTTGCCACCCCAACCACCATTGGGAATAGCATGAAAGGATGATAGGAGTTCAGAAGAGATGAGAGAGATGGCGAGGGGTGTGGGAGAGAGAGAAAGACAGAGAGAAAGAGAGGGAGGGCAAAGTCTCCGATGTCTCGTGAGATGAGAGAGGCAGCGTCCCCTCACTTCTCTTGCCTGAGATTAAAAGTGGCACGGCCCAAAAAAAGACACGAGAACAAAGAGATCCTGAATGTCTTTGGGGTGCGCAAACAAGCCTTTTCATGTCTGATTCCTGTTACAGGTAGAAACAAAGGAGGAAATTAGAGAGGGGAAGTAGCTGTTTCCCTTAGCAGACAAGGTCGGGGTGAAATATAGAAAATATATTCCTGGACGGTAGCCGGTTGAAAGAGTTTAACCTTTACGGTGTGAAAAGGAACAAAATGGAGGAGTTTCCAGCAGGATTCACATTCAATCAACCCAGAGTGATGGCATTACTGTTTGTCCATGGCTACTGGTGGTAAACACCCTCAGTCTCAGAAGGACTGCGTTCATCTTTTGACCACTCCCCCGCCCCCACCGATCCAACACATTTAATCGTTTCAGAGACCCCGACCCAACTCTAAACAGCAATACTCTGGCAGGATGACTCCAACAACTTTTTGTGTTTCTTTTCTTGACTCTTAGCTCATGCCCAGACCTTGGCTGTGACACGCTGCGTCAGTTTGGGGATGAAAGGCTCTCCCCCGTCTGTTTGATGCTGCGGCATCCCGGTGGGGGATACAGGCCTGGATCCCTGCCCTCTGGCAAGAAGACGAGAGCCAAAGAGACAAGGGCGGGGGGGGGAGCAAACCTCGGGGTGGGGGTGGGGGGGGCTGTCGTGATGCTGATATCCAGTCATCCCTCCTTTGTCACTTCTCACACCCCACGCCACCCTCCGGTTGCGCCCCCTCTCTCTGACCCTGCGTTCGGTGCTACAATATGCTTCGCCACACCGCCAAATGGGAGAGGTAGAAAAGACAATGAGCCTCAAAGAACAGGCAAAGTCACCGCGCGCCACGGCGGGGAACACGTTCTGTAATTGATGCGAGAGGCAGCGAGAGGCACACGGACGATGGCTGAATCATGCGTGAAGCCTGCGTCGTGACCCGAGCATAATCATTTACACCCTCTGAAAATGAACCTTGAAATAAACTCCAAGAAATAACCAACGCAACCTGGCAAAAATCGACGGCGATTTCTACAAAGGAAGCACTCCATCTGGGGCTCTCGAAAACTTGTATCAAAAGGCTGAAATTGGCCCGATTCAACATGGACGAGTTATGTTTTCCGAGGGCTTTTTAACGCCAGCGCTTTTGTCCTTTCAGCAGGGGCATGCAGGCTCCATCAGCTGCTTTGTCGAGGTCCTCACTCTGGTTTGGGAGTCAATAGAATAACAATTAGGCTCGGAGTTTGCTCCATTACACCTGAGGTATGCAAGGAGCACGCACAGGCGGCCAGGTTTAACTAGCAACACACACAGGATGAATGTCTCCCTTGTTTTCCACTCTGACAGATCTTATGATCAGAGAGAGAATGTGCAAAAGAGAACGGAAAGAGAGATTTAGGGAGTGTGTGTGCTCCCAGAAAGAGAGAGAGAGAGACAGAAAGACAGCGAGAGTGAGTGAGTGTAATTGTAAGGAAAGGAGTGTGTGCATGAGAATGAGTGCAACAGAAGGAGCGAGAGAAAGAGACATAATGAGAGCACGAAAGAGATGGAGAGAGGGGGTGAGAAAGAAGGAGAGAGAGAGACAGTGTGAGATAAAGAGAGATCAAGAGGGAGAGAAATACAGAGAGAAAAATAGAAAGACTGAGAGCCAGAGAAAGAAATGTTAGTGAGAGAGAAGAGCGAGGGATGGTCCAGCAGTAATGTATCCATCAAGACCACAGCTAATGTTGCCGGGACACAAACCTGGCCAACTGCAATGGAAAAACAAGTGGTTATTTTCATGTCCCGGCATATTTTTCCTCTGTATAAACACGCTACAGCACATAAATGTAAACCCAGGCAGGATCCTTAGAAACGGTAACTGTCCGCTCAACACCGTCTCCAAGTTTAGTTGTGTACTGCTGCACATGATCGATGTTTTGGGATACCTTGTTTTCTACCTGTTGTTCAGAATGTTGTAGAATGTAGAATGTCGATGTCATCTATTATTTCTGTTGTGGTTTTGCAACCTTTTCTCCCTGTCTTTTCTCCATGCTATTCCATTCACCATGAACGCTTTGTGAAGAAATGCTGTTCTGTGTTTGGCAGGTACAATTTGCCTGACCTTGGACTTGTCTGTCCTTCTGAATAAGCCTGCTAGGTCTTACCAGCTCCGAGAAGACATTGTTCTATTTCTTTAGTCACCAGGCAACAGAGTAGTGGCCCCTTTATCTTGAAAGCTTTTTCGTTTTCTCCTTTCATCTTCTTCTCTTCAAGTCCCAGCTCACTAAAATAAAACTTCTCACTGGCCGTTTTACCACTGTTTGTAAGGTACAAAATAACTCCAGTAATATGTAACACCTCACCTGAAGCATTTCTCACGTTGACATCATCACTGTGTCTTCATGATATCACTTTTCAAGGACTTTCAAGCAAGAAAGATACTAGAAATGGATAATGAGTGTGTGTGTGTGTGTGTGCCAGTTCCCCCCAAAAAGAGTAAAACCTCAAGAACATTACAGTATACATCACAAGACCACAAAGCGTATGATCACAGCCAAAGAACTGAGAGAGCGGAACAAAACAGTATAACCTGATGAAAAAGTGCTTTGGCACTTGCTTTTCCAACAGATTTAATTACGTACCCAAAAGCGCTACATGCGGGTCACAACCCACGACTTGGTGACAAAAAGATCCGCAACCGTCATCTGCGCTAATCCTATTACTCCGTTTTGGCCCAGCTGTTACACAAGGTACTGGGTTAGGAAATCTGGATGATTCCGAGGAAACATCGACATCAATTATTTCACAAAGGGAAGTCGTTAGACAGTATGCTCTAGGGTCTAGACACTGAGAAGGCTTGGGAGCTTTTGAATTCTCTGTGCTGCTGACAATTCTTGTCTGCACAAAACTCACAGACACACATCACCGTCAGCCGACACACAAACACTTCAGTTGAAAGCAGTCGCGAGTGTGAAACTACAGGTTTCAAGCTATGTTGCTACAAGAGGTTCAGTGCTGCTGTGAGTTTACGCCGTCTCACACTGTGAGACAATTTTGACTATATCATCGACTATGTAATTCTCAGAACACAATTACCCATCATTAATTAAATCCACACCCCATTTTAAATGTGCCTTCAGCTGTAAAGTATGAAGTGAATGAGTGGTTTGATTTGTTATCGGTCATCTGCAAACAACCTTTGGTGATCTTGCTTGTCGAAAATGGGCTGCACTTACCGATTCCATTTGATTTCACGTTTCAACATTTGCTCTAACTTGAAGCCCTAGATGCTAGCTTGGCCAGCGTGACATTGAGCATCACCACTGGCTGATGACAGTTTGGGAACGCCTGTCCTTGTCTATAAGGCCCCACCCAGCAGGTCAGACTGTGTCATCTGTCACGGACATGACTCGAACACCAGGCTGATGTGTACCAGCTCAGAGGTGCTGAAGGAGAAAGGCAGCCTTGGAACGAGCCCCACAAACTGCTGTGCAGCTCCAAACATCACCATTACTTTCGCCAATGACATTGACCTCTTCCATTGATATTCCTGGAATTGCATTCATGATAATGATCCGAGGTCACACAAGTACAGGCTATCTAACTGCTAAACATAGGGTACCGAAATACTATATTGGACCAGCTTTTCAATTTCGTTGCTGCTGGCGACTGGTGCTGGTAATTGCATCAGAGTCCACACAAAGCAGACTAATGACTTTGATGGATTTCGTAAATGAGGACCCTGAGTGATTTCTCAGGCCTGGCAAAGTCATTTCACTGCCACTTCGGTCACTGGACTGACTCTAAATGACAACGTAAAATGACAAGGCAGGGGGGGAAAATGCACTTCAGTTGGCTTCTTTGTCCTGTCTTCTCACAGGGACACAGCATAAACCTTTCTAGAAAATGTGGCGGAGCCCGTGGTGATTAATAGAAGAGCTCATTAAAAAAAGACGACATACATGTAAACCCAGCTACGTTGGGAATGTGTTGAGAGCATTCCCGGATGAGCGCCACGATCCGACGACAAGTGTCGAGGAGCAGAGTGAAGCCGTCATGAATTTTGAATCCCGGCCTCCCGCTGTTTTCACTCTGGGCCCTTGGGAGACCCTCCTCTCACTCGAATCCCCTCCCGTTGTCTCTCTAAAACGAGTGCCCTGACCTCCACTCAAGAAAATGGAAGGGTATGTGTGTGTGTATGGGATGTATGTTTAGATATAGTGGGTTTATGAGTTTGAGTAAACGCATAGCATATACACATCCATGTGTGTGCCTGTGTTTATATCCTTATAGCCATTTATATAGGTACTTCCTGTGAATTGCACAACATTTTATGAGAGGATTTCAATTTAAGAGGGGACTGGGAAGCCAAGGAGGTCAAACGATGACCCCCACATATTCCTCCTCAGAACCTTCTCTCTGTCTCTCTCTCGCCCTCCCCCTCTCCCTCTCCACCCCCATCTCTCGTCTTGGGGGATGGCAGACAGGTATGAGCAGGTTTCGGCACTACCTCCTCCAGTGAGATCAACAGCTGTGTCAGTGGAGATGATCCAGAGCAATCATGCTGCTGTCCGGGCCTGTTGCCCTCAGCGGCAGTGGCGGCTCGAGTGAAAATATGCTATCAGCCTGTCAGCTTCTATAAAGAGACATTGGCTTTTGCAGTCTTAGAAGAAGCCCCTTCATCTGGAATTCAAATGAACTGGCCACAAGACCACGGCATGAACCACAGGGAGATGGGGGATATTATGAAGCAGAGCGAGTGAGGCTTTCTCCGCCTCTCGTCATCACTCCTCCTCTTATCTCCCAACTACCTCCGTGTCTCGTACTGCCTCTGTATCTCGCTCTCTTCTCATCTTTCAAAAAGTTCCCCTCCCTGGCTCCCCATAGTCTTACTCTCTCTCTCCGTATCTCACCTCCCTCTGCATCAGCCTTTTCCGTCTCTCTCTTTCTCTCTCTCTCTTCTCTCTCTCTCCTTCTCGTCCCTCAGGTCAGGATCCTCATTGTCTCCTCTGCAGAATGTCTGGATTGTGTTACCGTGTCCTTTTTTATGGAGCCCTATTCAAACACACGGCTCTATACAAAGGTCCCTGTCTGCCTCCTCCACTCCACGATGCGCTTGAGGTGCGAGGGCTCTGTGTCCGGTTACATTCATTGTGTTGTTTCTAGTCCCACTGCTCCTACAGCGTTTTCAGGTAGACGGTCTGTCAGATAGGAGATAAAGGTAATCCCTGAGAGCTCTGTTGACATTTTAAACTAGTTTCAAAAAAGAAAAATACACAACTGTATAAACTGTATATTAATTTGGTTCTAGGTCCTGTCAGTTGAAGGTTGTCTAGACAACAGAAACCTCATCTTGGTTCCAAATAGGCTTTTTTATGTTACCTAAAGGTGATTGGTCATTTTATAATTCATTTGGTTTGGTATCATCAAACGGCGAACAGCGAGAGGAATAAGCAATTATGTTGTGTTTATCCCTCCAACCCAGGAAGGACTAATCTGCCTCACCAAAAATACAAAATAATAATGAAATGAATTGTGCATATTAAGGCAATAGGCCTGCCAGACCTCACAGAAACAGAACTCTCTGTCTGTCCGGGCTGTTTGTCGGCTTGCCCCCCACACCCCCCCCGGCAACCCAATTCTTGTCTCTTCCTTTTGATCGCTGACCAGAAATCACACACACAACATCTGGCATATACACCGGAGAGAACGAAATATAGAGAAAAATAATGGAAGAGACTAGCGAGGGGAACACACAAAGAAAACCGGAGTGCGGTCTAAAGTGGCCTGCGGTGTATGTGGGTCGCTGCGTGCCTGCTACGGCACGGTGACTAACTATTGTGTGTGCTCAGGTTACACAGATGTGAATGGAACCTGGGAAGCAGGGGTGGGGGCATGTGGGGGGGGAGGGGGTGGGGGGCGGACGGGGGGGACCATAGTTGGACACAGTGTGTGCTCCAGGGGTTGATTGTCATGGGAGCGCAGGATGTAGTAGTACACGTAGTTAGAGGCTGAATTTGTGCTGAAACACGAGTCTTTGTCACACAGCCATTGTTCTCGTTTCACGCCTTCCCCGTGTGGGAGGACAGTGCCTCGGGGGGGGGGACGGACCCCAGCTAACACAGTTGGATCTTTTGGAAGGGCCGGCTCCTCTTTTAGACTCATATGAACAGGTAATAGATACCTGGACACGCACGCCCACGCGCACACGTGCACACTCTCCACCCAAAGGACTAGATGTGTGGACTCGTCACAGAGACACAGACAAGCTCTCACATGCACAAACACACACATACTGTACTGTTCGACAGCACACACGCGTCTCCCTCCCTGTTCCCGTCCCCCCCCCCTGCACACGCACACACACAGACAGGGTCATTTAAGCACCTGACAACTAAGTCCTGCGCAATGACAGATTGAAGTCATTTGCCTCTTCAGTCAGACTCTCATCCTGTCTATCCCCCTGTCAGCCACTTTGCTGCCCTGAACCTGCTTTCTCTCTCTCTCTCTCTCTCTCTCTCTCTCTCCTCTCTCTCTCTCTCTCTCTCTCTCTGCTCTCTCTCTTTCTCTCTCTCTCTCTGAAGTTCTGGTTCTGATGGAGTGCAGCCTTCTGCCGGAGGGGAGTGGCTGGATCAGAGAGTGTCCAGGGTGGGAGGAGTCGGCCACAATCTTCCTCACTCGCCTCAGGGTCCTCGAGGTGTGCATGTCCTCGAGGGTAGGCAGATTGCAGCCGATCACCTTCTCAGCAGAATCTCCCCCTTATCCTGCCCTGGTGAACTGATGGCTGTGAACTGTGAGACTGAAGACTGGTGTTGGGTTGATAATGGTCTCTCTCGGTGTGAGGTCCTTTAGAAGCGTTATAATGGGACTCTCACAGCACCGTATTACACACACATAAACACACAGACACACGTAAAACACTTAGAGCTCTGCGTCACCATTTCAGGGCACAAAGAAACACACACACACTAACACAGATAACCACAGAAAACATGCACACATTCACAGACAAACACAGACACAAACTAACTACTACCTGTTGTCAAGTGTCATTTCCAAGAGTTCTTTCCAGTTGGCACTCCCAGCCAAACTAGTAATGATGGTGAGCAACCAAGTGGAGAGAAAGCTCTCACAATGACTGGTCACGTGATTACACAGATAACGATGTGTTTAATGGGAATAGTGTTCATGTGGGTGTCAGATTGTCACGTGTGTGTTTTCACACTAGGGGCTTGTGTGTGTTTCTGCTTCCGCTGAGGGGCTAAATGTCTATTTGATTGGGTTGAGCTTCGCAGATTCTCCCCTGCAGATGTGATGTGACTGTTGAATAGCTTGTGATGGACACCCAGCCAAAACAGTCACACGGTTGGTTTTGAAGAGCCGAGGTGGATCTGTTTGCGATCAGTCCTTGTGGATGCTGCTCCAACAGCCTTGTGTCTCCACTGCAGCCTCCAATCAGAGACTCAGACGCTAGGCTGGAGAACCGCCTCAACCGGTCAATTCTTCCTTCCTTCCTTCCTTCCTTCCTTCCTTCCTTCCTTCCTTCATGTTTTCCTTCCTTCCTTCAGGCCTCCCTCTCTTCGTCCATTCCTTCCTCTCTTTCTCCCTTCCTTCCTCCATTCCTCTCTTATTCAATGCCTGGTAGAAGGAGGGAGAGCGTGTGATCGAATTAATTCTGTTTTATCACCTTTTAGCTGATTGAAGCCCACCTTGCTCCCCTCAGACAGCTTGTGTTTGTGTCTTCGTCGACGCCAAATGGATCGGGCCCTGTCACCCATGGCAGCCGTTGCCATCTTGGTTGTCAGGGACTTGGACCGGGGAGGCCTGAGCAGTGAGTCACTGGCTTCTTTCCTTTTTTCTCCTTTTTAATCCTCTTTTCCCCATTTCCTCCTGTTTGTATTGCAGAAATTTACAGGTGTAATTTGTTTTATGTGGCACTGTGCATATCTATCGCTGGTTGGACTGATGGATTGCATCAGCAGACATGAGAGAGAAGGGGTAGTAGGGGTGTGTAGCGTTTGCTTTCGGCTACCATGGCTAAGGGGATGACAACAGGAGAATGTGGAAGGAATGAACCATCAGCTAACGACACTTAAGCCATCTTCCATGGTGCCGTGGAGCACAGTCTTGTTGATCTAGTATGTAATTCTTACGATCTGCCATGACATTGATGACGGTGGGAAGACAGCTTTTTCAATGAACATCACTGGGAAATGGAGTTAGACCACTCAGAGTGATCACTGCCAGAGAGAAGTGCATGGCTGACCCGGCGTGGGCTATCAGTATGCTCCCTGTTTCATTCTACCTGCACAACGTGTCACTTCCCCTCCCGTTTACATGGCACTAAGAGAAAGACATGTCTGGATGCGGAAGCGCTGGCTCGTCAGCGGGATCGACCGGCTGATGGATCGCACCCGCGGATAAATAACAACGGGCACACAATCGCCGTCAATTAGCCAAACAGGCTTGCCAATTGATCCGCGAGCATGAGGCCTCTTTCAAGCCACTAACCAGGGGACACATGGGATGGATGGAGGTTGAGAGAAATTGTACGGAGCGAAGGATGGACGGATAAGTGGATGGAGTGAGTTAGCGAGTGATCGAAGGACAGTTGTATAAAGACAGACAGAGAGATAAATATAGAAGGAGAGGGACCAAAATAGAGGAAGATACAGAAAGAAAGAGAGGAATCAGATCCTGGAGATGGAGATTTGGTGGTGCAGGAAGGGTGAGAAGGAGGGGGGGCTGGTTGGAACCACCATCGCCCCACTGACAGAGACACATCCCAGGACCCAAACAAAAGAATTCCTCAATGCAGTAATCTGAGTCACCACAGCATGCTCATGTTTGACAAACGGATTCCTGGATTCAATCATACACAGTTACAATCATACACAGTCTCCTGGGAACTGTAGTCCATTTCAGACTTGTGGCAGTAGAAATATATTCTACTGGCTGGAACCCCTGCTGAATGTAAACACTGTGTATTAGTTTACCTTTTACAAGGCCAGTCTGGGCTGGGCTACAGCACACAAGACAAGTTGAAATAGAGCACTGGGGTTTGTAGCTGTTCTCTAGGGAGACAGAGCTACACTCAATTAATAATTCATTCAGGTCATTGGCAAGTGTTGGACCAGCACAATTATGTAATAAAACTGAAAACATTTGCGACAGTGATAGGCCATCCTTGTTTTCTACCTTTTTGGCACACAAGTGTTTTAAGCTCTCCTTCACGCATGTCTCAGGTCTTTGTGGTGTCATGTGGTTTTATCTGTACTCTGATGGGACATGTGAAAAATGCTATTGAATTTGGACAAACAATGTATAGATTGGTAGTGTAGTTGGAGTTGAGGGGACACCACCCAAGTTGGGTGGTGTGGAGGTGACACTTGTTTTAACTCAGAATGCCAAAGCTCAACTGATACCGCTTTAAAAGGGCATTTTTGATGTAGCTTGCATTTAGGAACATGCATTGCTATTGTAATATGTGTGGAATACAATACTACTTTTGTATTTTCATAGTAACACTTTGTGTGTATTAAGGTTTGATGCAGTAAGAATGATGGATAGAACATGTGGATAAGACACTAGGAGATGAATTGCTTCCACATTCTGTGTCAAACAGCTCCTGTACAGTGATCCCACTTCATCGTGCTTATCTGAGGGTTGAAAGACATTTCTGGGAGAGAGTTAGTCTTGTCAGAATAAACGATATGCAATGGCAGTACAATGCATTGTTCTCTGTACTGCATTAAGTGAAAGCTAAAAAGGTCAAGCAAAGCGTTGACTTTCTTACAGACCCCATAACCCTAAACTGACTACCTCACTACTGCCCTTCTATCATGCATTCCTGCCATGAATAAATGATAATATAAACATGACAGGAAAAAAATGAACGATTTCTCCGTGGAAAGCTAACCAGCTGGAGATGTAAGCATCTCCATACACGGCTCGTTTATTTGATGTAATCCTCGACCGGCGCTGGGAGGTCCTCAGCGGTTGGTCTGCGAGCCCAAGACAGAACGCAGACTGGGCCTGGGTGGTATTTGCCTTTTGACGCTTCCAATCGCGGGGCGGACCAGATGGCTGCCACCTTGTGTTGATCCTGGAACATGGCCGTGCCAAGCACACTCACCCTGTGGCGCCCGAGAAGAAGCGAGATGTAAAACATGCTCCCTCCCCCTCATGCCCTTCAAGCTCCTCCAGCTCCAGCTCCCCACACACACACACACACACACACTCCCTCCGCCACACAGGAACGGTTGTTTTGCCACACGGCAGAAGATGCCAGTTTGGATCTGGGAGAGCCTGCAGTGAGAGCTGTGATGTTGTTTCGTGAGCATTGGACTTTCTAATGTGAAGATAATTGGTGGATGTGCCACCACCGTGACCTGCCTGGTATGATACAACACTTCTGAACCCACTCCCACATCCTCACGTCACTTCTGAACCCACTCTCTCTCTCTCTCTCTCTCTCTCTCTCTCTCTCTCTGTCCCTGCTCCTTCTTCATTATTACACAGCCTCATTACTGGTTCATGACCCCATTTCCCATGCTGCACTGCCACCAGCCTCTCACATCCCTGTCCTGCTGAGGGGTGAAGTAGCACTGAGTGCCTCCCCCGCCTACAGCCGATCCCATGGCCCTCGCACGTATTCGGGAAACGCATGCCACCTGTTCTTGCCCCCTCTCATGGCAGGCAATATCCACACACCTGTGACTGCTGATGAGAGGCAGATGTGGCCTGTCTCCATGACGCCTTCTCTAACATCTCTGAGTGGCGTTCTAGCTTCGAGAGGAAGCCCGTCTCGTCTGATTCACCTGGCCCCCGACCGGGCTGGAGACCTGGAGCTACAGAGTGTATTAGGCGCTTCTACACCGACGGTACCCACTGAATCTGGAATAGGGGATGGACGGAGGGGCGGAGGGGCGGAGGGAGGAGGAGCAGTGAGACAATATTGGGCCTCTTCTTCCTCTCAGCACGTCTCCGATTTAGTAAATGTTCAAGGAACAAATCCGTAAAAAAAAGATTGAGGGGAAAACCCCCCCCCGGGAATAAGCTGTCTTCTCCTGAAGTACAGTCTGTTTTACAAGCGGCGGGGGCGTGCGGGATGTCTGATTTAAGACGGGAAGCTGCCGGCACACGCCGCTCGATTGCTGATGCAGCTCTGGGGCGCGTGTGAAAAAAGCGCTCTCCGGTAATTTGCACACTGGATCATGTCGCACAGTTTTATGATGCCGAGATCCCTCCAACCCTTCCACCCCCTTACCCCTGGACTAGACCCTTCTGGGGTGGGTGAATGTGTGGGCATATTTCATGAGCGGGGGTGGGGGGGTGGAGACATCCATCCTCACCAATCTGTACCCGTCCATTCATCCATCTATTCCTCAATCTCTTCAGAGCGCGCGGCGCAACACAGTTTCTAAGTCGCTCGGATCTTCCGCATCTTCCGTGACCGGAGAGGGAGGGTGGGTGTGGAGGAGAGAGGGAGGATGGGTGTGGAGGGGAGAGGGAGGGTGGGTGTGGAGGGGAGCGTCGAAGTATTGGAGTGGAATTAACATAACTTACAGCGAGTGGTTTCTCCTCCTCCTCATCCACTCATCCAACCCTCTTGGAGACGATCAGAATTCTCCATGTTGCCGTTTCCTTGTGCACACCCCCTCCTCTTTCACACCCCCTCCTCTTTCACACCCCCTCCTCTGTCACACACTCCGTCTCAGCCAGTCCACACTGCCAACCCATGTGTCTGGTTGTGGTAGCACGCACGCTCACACGCAAACAGACACACGCAAACAGTTCTCCCAAATGCTCTTTTTCCTCACCTTGAGATCTGGAGGAGGGAAAGAGAGAGAGTTAGAAAGAGAGACGAGAGAGAGAGAGAGAGAGAGAGAGAGAGAGAGAGAGAAAGAGAGAGAGAGAGAGTTAGAAAGAGAGAGAGAGAGTTAAAAAGAGAGAGAGAGAGAGAGAAAGAGAAAGAGAGAGAGAGAGTTAGAAACGAGAGAGAGACGAGAGACGAGAGAGAGAGAGAGAGAGAGAGATGAGAGAGAGAGTTAGAAAGAGAGAGAGACGAGAGAGCGAGAGAGAGAGAGAGAGCAGATGTTTGGGGTGATGGGCACCTCATCTAAACAGCATTGATTACCAGACTTTATAATAGAAGCCTCTCCTGCTCCTCAGGAGGAATGAATAAACAGTCCGCCCTCAGCCCTCGCCCCCGCCCCCGCTCAGCTTCGCTAAACTACCAGCCTTGGACAACGACCACTAAACGCATTTAAGCGAGAGAAACGAGAGGTGCCCTTTCACCTTGACATACCTTCACTAGTGTCTTCAGGGAGAACAAGAGCAAAAAGGAGAGAGAGAAAGGTACAGAGAGGTAGAAAAAGAGATCGGTACGGGAAAGAAAGAAATAATAATTGCCTGTTGCCTCTGGTGGTGGTGGAGCGTCGGTTGGGATCTTCACTCGTGCTCATCTCTTGTTTTATTTATCCATTAGGGCAAACCGACACAGTGCAGGTAGCTGAAATGTTTTGGACCATGACTGTTAAGAAAGGCAGCATGCAGAAACATGAGTGAGAGAGAAAAAGAGTGAAGTAAAAAAAATTGAGAGAAGAGGGAAGGAGTGGGTAGGAAGGGAGAAAGAGGAGAGACAAAAGCAAGAGATAACAGGAAGAGTGCAGAGACAGATAGTAGAGAACAGGAAGGGGAGAACAACAGCAGGAGGTGTGCTGTGAAACACCGGGCGGTCCCACCGCGCTAAGCCGGCTCGGCCCTACACTAAACCCCAATCTGTCCTCGCCTCTCCCGCTTGGCCCCCACGCTCCCCTCAGAGGCCCAGTCGCACCGGGATAGTCGGCATTTGGTCTTCCGCTTTTAATCATACGCAGTGCAGCAGTTGATGCCAAGGCCGACTGAAATGTCATAGATCGCCTGCACCTCCTGTTGCGTTCTCTCCCACCCCCCGTTCCCCAGAACCACTCAGCTTCTGTGTCCTGCTGTTCAGCCTTGTTGCCTCAGGGCAGGTGGGCTGCTCTGAAGCGAACCCCGCATCCCCCACCCCTCAACTCGTCAACCCTTTCTTTAAAGCCTCTGTAGGTATGTGTGTGTGGAACAAGAAAAACACACATTCCTCATCAGTCCCAAGGCAAACTGCTGAAAGCGTGCCGAAAGGTCACGCATTGTGTGTCTCTGCGTTTTGTGTGTGAATTCCTGACGCCTTTGCTGTTCTTGGTGCGATATTTCTTCCTGCCTTCATTTCTGTGTCTTGATTCATTGAACTAGTCCTAATCTATGTGTATTTTCTCATCATTGGAGAACACGGCGAAAAGGTTGGCTGCGTGGGGGAACTGTAATCCCATGTGTCATACGACATGAGACCGACACGTGTCATACAATAAAAAGATAGCTGCTATTGCTGGGTACCACGTACAGCTTGTGAGTCGGTAATGCTCGATTTGATCTGCCCGCTGATTGTCTTGATCCTGGAGAGGCAAATTTGCCCCCACCTCCTTCTTGGGGGTTAAGGTGGGCCACACCAACGGAGCTTCCGTCAAACGAGCCCGGGTCACAGAATCCATTAGTGGTTATCACCTCAATCTCAGGAGGATGGAGGGAGAGAGGGAAGGAGGGTGGAGAGGAGACAACCGGGCGGGACAGAGAGTCCTCTTCACAGGGTTAAGAGGGGGCCGGACACGCTTCAGAGAGAAAATCACTCAGGCCTAAGTCCATTGTGTGGACTAAATCAGAAAACCCTGTCGCCTCATCCATCTCTCTGAACTAGCTGGAGGTGTGGAGGACTTGAGTGTGATTACGTGTGTGTTCCTCTGTGTGTGTGTATGGAAGTGTGTGCGCGCGTGTTTGTTGGTGTGTGTTGCCTCTCAGAGGCGGAAATGAGATGAACTGCGAGACGTCTTGAAAGCTTCAAGCTTTGCTTAGCATCTCTTGGACCTCATCGCTCCAATGAATCATTGGGCGGTCTCGTTTTTAGTCTGATTGTTTTCCCAGCATGCCATGGTTTATTTACGTAAAGCACTTCTATTCACTCGCCACGACTGAGAGCTGTCCCAGAAGCCAATCTGAACATGTTAGTCACAGAATCTGACTAAAAGTAATACAAATAGTAAGAGGTGTAAAGAGAGTAAAGTGAGTGAAAAATAAACTATGAAACTGTATGTAATAATAAATAGTAAATAACATTACCCCACATGCACTTTCTTCACATGGACAAATCCCTGACAATTGTTAATATTTCCACTAATTGGATAAACAGTATATTAGGACATTTGTCTTAGACTATTATAATTTGGCCTTGGTAATGTGCTGTTGCTTTTATTCTCTCCGTAAACAGTGTTTGGTTTCATAGAGGTATAATGATATGGGTTAACTGTATTAGAAGACTGAAGCATTTCCTCTAAGTTGGTTCCTTGGTTCGAATGAGTCTCCATAAACACAGTCCTCAGTTAAAGCGGACATTACTGAAACTCTGACCGTTGCAGAGGATCTTTTCCTGTGTACACAGACAGCAGTTGTCTCAGACAAACAGACGGGCGGATGGACCCCACATATAGTGGGGCCACTGTGGCATTCCCAGTAAGCAATCTCATGGGTCAAAGCACAGGTATTACCTCCTGACAGTCCTCCCAAAAAAGAAAAGAAGAAAGTGCCAGCCTGGCCGAAGACCGGTCGGTGAAGAGAAGAAGCAATGGGCACATGGACAGGCGCTTGCCAATTCGTCAGGGAAAATTGAGGGGCCAGTCTTGGAAGATAGCTCACATCTCCATAAATCATGTTGACAACTGACTCCCCACAACAGAGGGAGACGTCCGGTAAAGACTTTCTGAGCAGGGCCTGATATGGCACGCGTGTTTGTACGGTGTGTGTGTGTGTTTGCTCGCTGCATCTGTGTGGGTGTGTGTTTTGCGCGAATGGGTGGCATATGTGAGAGGGTCCCTTGTGGGTGAATGTGTGCGTTCATGCATGCAAAGTGTAGTGTGGGTGTGTGCATGTACAGGCATCAAGAAAACCTAATACAGAGCACTTCAGCGTCAGTGTTTGTGTACCGTCCACCAGATGTTCAACTAGCTGTTAAACATATGACAGGAAAGAGTTCACCTCGCTCTCTTTCTGTCTGATTCTTTTTCTTTCTCTGACTCTGTCTCTATCTCTCTGTTTCGGTGTCTCTGTCTCTCACTCTGTCTGTATCTCTGTCTGTCTCTGTCTTCTACAGATATAATTACAGTCTGTGACAGAGTGTGAGGGCCGTCAGCATTAGGTTGAAACAGTGCTCTGCTCACTGTATGTAAGTGGAGCACCTTACTGCAGGGGTAGGAGAGTAGACTTTGCAGCTCATTTATTTCAATAGCTCTAATAAACATCCTGCTATAAAAAGCTGTACCCAGAACACCAAACGTGTAAAGCTGTCAGAGTTAATAGGACAGATTAAAGTGTTGACTAAGCAAGCACTAATGTCAGGAAATAGATTCGCGGAAATAGGTGTTTGTCATTCTGACAAGACATATGATGTGATCAGTTGGGCGTTTTATTTTGTAGTTCGACTGAATTATTGTGCATATATATTATTGTTGATTGTCCCTGGTAAAACCAGTGGAACCTAATTCATATATTTGGGACTCTATCTGTTTGGTCATCTGTGCTCAAAGTTTTTGAATTTATCAGATTAACATCTTTAGCATTAGATTATTGTTTGATCTGTGTGAATGATGGAACGTCACTTTTTTTGTGCTTTTTTTAATTCATTTTCTTTAATTCAATTTTTTTTGCATCACAGGGGAATATGTAACTGTTGAAGTGCATAATTCCTGTTTTTCTTTTGGTTCTTGTTTAGTTTAGTTTTTGTTATTCAAATATTTAAAGCCTGCACAAGTGGAACTGAGGTGGAAGGGTAAGAAGAGGGAGGGTGGTGTGTGTGTTGTATGTTGTGTGTGGGGGGAGTGTCACATGGTACATGCTCGAGCAAAGCTCCTTGTTGTATGTGTAACCCCTCTCAGACACACAACAAGAAGCTTTGCTCGAGCATGTACCATGTGACTCCCACGGGAAGGGACTCCACACCACGGTCAGTCACCCAGATGAAAGATGATTGCCTTTGGGTCACATGCCCCACACAGCCCAACTGTTCTACAAGAAGGACCTTTGTAGGGTCAATATGCCTACTGCATGTAGGGTTGGCACCAACCAACTGACTATATATAGAACGGAGCTCAGACATACTGCGGAGGCGAAGCTGAGAGAAGCAACATGACATGTATCAGGACCTGACAACCTGGTCTGAGAGAGCTTCCTTATTGAGGAGAGGAAAATGAAACTGTCCAGATTGGTGCATCTTTATGACCCCTTTGTAAAATACACCCTCCCTCCCTCCCTCTGCTGGCCTGCCTGCCTGCTGAGTTCTCCTGTCTGAGGGAGGATTCCTGTGGACAACATCAAGGATACGTGCAGGTTCCTAAGCCCCCCCCCCAACCATCTACACCCCTGTCATTCTTCAGATCCACATACCTCCCCCCTCAGCCTTCCTTAAAGAGAGAGAGGGTGAGATGGGGCTAGTAAAGAGGTGGGGCTGGGGGCTGGTGAGGTGAAGGTGGGGGGGGTGGGGGGGATTTTTCTCGGTGAGCCGAAAGATGAGGGAAGAGATCAAACAACTCAACTGTGAGTTGGACACGTAGCCTCACCAAACCCTCTGACACATGCACACACACACACACCCGCGCACACAGACGCACGCACACCTACTTTCCATCCATACCCCCCATCAAACAGGATCTCCTACACAGGGGACACAGGCTCAGGTTGAGGGGGAGGGAATGGGCTCCGACAAGGTGCGCTCCGCCCGCTCCCCCCCACCTCCTCCACCCCCGGTTCTCCTCTTTGTCTTTGTTTTCCTTCGTCTTCATGCCGTGCCCTCGGCCTGCCACTCATGACTACCTCCAACTGTAAGTCAGGGTCTGAGGCTGCCGCAGTGCTGTATTGATCGTCCGTGTGGAACGAGAGGTGTGTGTGTGTGTGGGGGGAGTTTTTTTTTGAGGGTGAAAAGTTAGAGAGTTTTCCGCCCTCGCTCCTCCTGTAAGTAGAGCCGGACAACAACGCTGCACCTCTCTGTGTTCAAATCCTCAGTAAGGAGAGCGAGAGGCACCGGAGCGGCTGGCGTGCTGATGGAACGCTGCCATCAAATGTTTATGGAACGTTCTCGGGAGCGTTCTCCTTTGAACCCCCCCGCTGTGGTCGCTGTTGCTGTGTGATGTTTGAGGTCTTGATGTTTACTGTGGGTCTGAGGTGTTGCGGTTGCGCTGAACAGTATGTGCATGTGCAACGTCGGTTTGCGTGTGTGTGTGTGTGTTTGTGTACGCGGGCAGATCAAGCTGAAGCACCCCATCCCACAGCACCTGATCTCATCCTTCACTTTCATCCCTGCCTCTGTGGCGGGCTGCCATGGACCCCTATCATTTAGCACGCTACACCTGCTTGGACGAATTTGATAGCGGCAGATAATGGATCGCAGTTCAAAGACGAGAACAGTCAGAGGAAACTTTTCCAGAGGTCACATTTCAGAGGCAATCTACACCCGCATGCATGACACCCTCACAGGCAGGTGTGGAGAACAGCACACACACACCCACGTGTGTATTGTGCAACATCCTATTACTGTTGATGCTGGGAAAGAGAGAGAGATATGATTAGAGAGAGAGAGAGAAAGAAAGAGAATTAGAATACTGGAAAGAGAGATGGAGACAGCAGGAAAGAGAGCTATAAGACGAGAAATCGAGATAATGACAAACAGAGAGATATTAAGGATACGAAGAGAGAGAGAGAGAGAGCGAGAGGCAGTTAATGCTGTGTGGAGAGGTGTGGAGTGGACTCTAATGGATTTTGTGTGCCAGATTTATGATGTGTCTCACCCCTCCAATTCCACAATGACAAAAGATGCGTTTACTTAAGGGCGAGTATGATTCATTTGCCAACGACATTTTATCAAATGAGGGAACTGGGTGGGTTTTTTGGGCAGACAAAAATGTAATGACTCTTGGGAGTGCCAAGGGCACACTGTACTTCCCTTCTTACAGGGCGATGATTGTTTTTGCCTCGACTGAAGGTCGATTACATGTTTATTTATGCCGGTGATAAGATAGATCACTTATAGTCAATGGGAAAAGGGAGCAGGAATGAACAGAAATCACGATTACGGTTCCATTTGGTTGTTTGTTTTATTGGACGGGTAATTTGAATTGATGGACAAAGATGGGGATGGGAGCTTTCTTGTGTACACACGCACACACATATGCAGTCTTTTCTTGACATCTTCCCTCATGTCTACATTTAATGAAGGGGGCGACAGTCATGCAAAAATCAAAATATGTTTTTTGTATGCGTCACTTCATCTGCCTTCTACTACGAGGACACTCAAAGAGAGAGAGCAACAACTCATCTTTCTAATCAACTTCATTCAGAAAATGATTTCTGCTTGTGGCCTTGCCTGTTCTACGTTTCCTTCTAGAAACTATGTTCTGAGAGGGTGGGTGGGGGGGAGGGTGCCTTGCGGGAAGCTGGGGCAAATCAATTTAAATTAATTTCAGTGGTGAGATGTTTCTGTTTCTTACTTTAAGCAACTGTCATTTTGAATAGATTCATTGCCTAAGAGCTTGTCTGGAAAAGAGAAGAAGGAAACATGATTGCTTTCAAAATCCCAAGAGGGGCTGAAATAATTCATTGTCTCAGGTTAAAGACAGAGAGAGATGGAGAAAGAGAGAGATAAAGAGAGAGAGAGAGAGAGAGAGAGAGAGGGAGAGGAGGATAGTGAGAGAGGGAGGGAGAGGGGGGGGAGAAACTGAGGGAGAGAGTTTGAAGTAAGCAAGAGGTCAAAAGAGAAAAAGAGAGAGCGCAAATGAATTTAATTTAAATTACAGATTTGTTTGTGTGGGATATAGTTAGGCCCTTGTAAATGTGTGCAACACACACACATGCATGTACACAACGTTGTGCACAACAACCTGCGATTAACAACTGGTGGAGGGTTATTGTGAAACTCTAAGGGAAGAATGAGACTCAAACGTTCAGGCCTTATGGAGATTGAGGTTGGTTTGGTTTAGTTTCAGAGGTTCAATCTCTGCTGAAGATACAAGAACACAGATGCTGTCATGCTTTACACAAGTTCTACTACCTGTGCTTTGGACCCCACCATTGTGAGCAGAGAAAGATAGAAGCCATTGTGAATAGTAAAACGTGTCCGACATGAAATTGGAGTCACGGCATTTCATGTCTCAAGACTTTACACTGACAAATGACTAATACATTCTAACAATGTCCTAAAACCCCCGAGGTATTTTCTCTTTTAGTTCAGGAAGCCATGATATCCCATTCCACAATTACGTGTTTCTGTCAAACAATACAATGGTCCATATTTCAACATAATTTCAATTACTCAACATCCGGAGTAAGAATACAATGTTTCCAATGGGAAAAATATACTTTTCAGCCTTGGTATGGTATAGAATTTGACACTACACGAACAACCTTGCAGGTGTTTAACGCCTACGAGCACTTTACTTTGATTGACACTCCCCATCCCAACTCTTAGACCACTACAGTGCCAACAGGCTCGGTTCACACACTCACAAAGGCGCCTTCTGGTTGCCCAGAAAGCACTATGAGGCACGCACTGCCCCGCAGTCATTCAATTAAGAATTTACAGTGCTATTGATTTCAACAAACAGACTCGAAGGCCATTCGCGTCTTTGAGAACGAGGCAGACATTTAATATCAAGATTTTACCTGAGAGGGCGCCCAAGGGTCATCGTTCTTCCGCAAAAGTTTTGAAGAAGGAAAACAAAAGGTATTCAGCAGAGTTCTTTCTTCTCTGTCCACAGTTCTTCTCGAAAACCTCTCAACCCCTCTAGATGCCTATTTATTCTTGCTTCAGTGCGATTGTTTAAACATTCTACTTTTAATCAATTTTAATGTTGTCGGACCTTTATATTCTCTTTGATACCTGATAGATACTAAATTAACCATAGGTTGATTTTAAAGGAACTGGAATGTACTGACGTAGAAGGGTAATTAAAATGCATGACCGGCTCACTGGGTGGAGTGTATACAATGAAAGCTGAGGCCCTACTGCAGCGCCCCAGGTTCAAATCCCGCCCAAGCCCTTTGCTGCATGCCTTTCTTGTCAAACTTGTTCAATAAAGTATGAAAATGCTGGAAAAAAGCGGTCTGAATTGTAACAAACACTACATTCCAAGATGCCATTACACCAGATTGACCATTAAGTCATTAAGCTATTCTCTTTTCATCCCTTCACGGACACTCGATTCTTGAACGGTTTCCTTCTTACTGTGATTAATGTCCATCTCCAGATGTTTTGATTGGGGTCCTTTGAGTGTAATAAAACTCAGACAGGTGCCCCTTCACAGTACGTGGAGAGTACGTTGGGTGCAATGTCCCAGACGCAAACACACACTGAGGACATGGAGAGACAGGGGGCATGAATTGAACTTCAGAGCTTGAGAGCGAGAGAGACAGAGGGAGAGAGAGAGACATGTTGAGAAAAGGAGGGAGATCTCGAAAGGGAGAGAGAGAGGGAGAGAGAAGGGATGTGGTAACTAATGCGAATACATGTAGCTACTTAATGAATTTGGTCACATTGGCCCACAATGAAATCTTTATCCAAGGGGGATGAGGCAGCGGACTTGGCACAGCTAAAGTCCCTCAGAGATGGTGAAAAATCCCACTGTCCCCTGTTGGCTCTCTCTCATGTCAGCTGCCTTGGTTACAGAGTTGGCTGCCAGTAAGCACCCCTAGTCCAGTCCCCCCCCCCTCTCTTTCTCTCTGCCTCTCCCTCCTCCTCTGATGGTCTTCTCCCATTTTTTGCGGTCTCTCTCTCTCACTTTTCATTTCTCTCCCTTTATCAGTTCTGTTCTTTTTCTCTCATTCTGTCTACCTTAGCCTATAGTTTGTTGTTTGTTGTTTACTATTGTTTTGTTATTTTTTATCCTTTCTCTTTCTCTCTCTCCTCCCCTCCCTTTCTCTTCCTCTCAAAATCTTGGCTCAAACACACTCCGCTCCATGTAGACAGTATCTCATTAACACCCAACCATTCTCTCTCTCATTCTCTCTCGCTCGCTCTCTCTTTCTCACAGACATACACACTCACTCGCTCTTTTTTTCTTTATCTCTCTCTCCAACTTTCTTTCAGGAAGCTGATTAAGTGTAACGCTCCCTTTGTTTCCTCAGCAGTCGACAGCAACACACACAGTATTAAAAATGACAGAGCCAAACCAAAACATTATATTTAACACATTGACTGTTCCTAGTCATTGGTATCTACAAGTCCATCAATCAATAATTTATTTTTTCAAATATGTTAATTATTTTGCATTTGGTAGTAGGTAGTGAAACCAAAGATTCTCCCATTTCAAACGATCAGTCAGACATCAATAGATAATGTAGGAAACCAGATAGTGTCTCTGATGTCAAATGTAAAATGTAATGTCAAAACAAACTAAATCAGAATCTTACCTTTGGCAAAGAACTGCACGTTGGTGTCGTCTGGTACTTCTTTCACCCTTTTCACCAAATTCAAGTTGGAGATCAAATTTGAATCTCTTACTGTCTTTCTTTCTTTCTTTCTCTCTCTCTCTCTCTCTCTCTCTCTCTCTCTCTCTCTCTCTCTCTCTCTCTCTCTCTCCTCTTCCTGGATGGCGTGTGCCACAGTGTAGATGGATTGCTGCTGAAAAAGTCCTGCCTGCTCCGGAAAGGAGTGAGTTGAGTGAAGATAGACAATATGGGAGGGGAGAATGAACAAGCTGACACCTCCAGATCAACTCCTCTCTTACTACACCTTCTGGTGCTCAGGGTGAGTGAGTGGGAAATGAAGTCATCTTCAGGTGAAAAGAGCCTCCTTGCTTCTTTTCCTCTCTTTGGAGCTCTTTTCCTCTTTCTTCTGTTTGCTCCCTTTACCCACTTAGTTCTCTGCCGCGCGGATGATGTAGTCCGTTTCTTTCCTTTACGTTCACTCACCCGCTCCCTGCACGCTCGCCGCTCCTACCTTCCGCCTGTGTGTGCTCCCTGCAGTCGCCTGCGCGAGTCTCTCTCCCTCTCTGTCTCACCCTGTCCCGTTCTCTCCTCTCTCTCTCTCTCTCTCTCTCTCTCTCTCTCTCTCTCCTCTCACGCTCTCTTCTCCCTACTCTTGCCTCATGAATATTTTGTCATGGCAAACACAACAGAAGCACAGTGAATGAAGCCACGGCTGTTAAAAGGACTCTACTTTACCTGCTCTCTTACTGTCCTTCTCATGGAGAACCCCCTCATTCCCTGGGCGACACCCTCCGATTGGACCATCAATCCTCTTTAAGAGGGAATGATAGTCTTTTAAACATGGGATCCATCTTACACTCCCTTTCTACAGTCCTGTAAGAGGTCAGTGTCTGATGCCAACAGAGAAGGCTGTGGAGCAGAATCTATGATAAAGACATCCTAAATTCACATTTTAAAATAAAATCAACAGAAAATATTTATCTGGATAATACATCCACCACAACTCTCAATGATTAATTGAGACGTAATAATAAGTGTAGCTTAATTGGAAGTAATTGACGATGTCGCCGGCCAAACTGATCACTGGTGCTGGGTTTGGCGTGAGATCTGAGATGACAGTGGCACTCTGTGTTGCGGGTGAACAGTAATTATCACCCTGGCTATAGGATGCCCTGCTGTCCCCTCGAGAGCCCTCACCATTATGCTAACAGGGGACACCATCTGCATCAGACGCAATTACTGCCAGAACATGGTGCTGTGGCACACATTAGCAACTGCTCCACTCACATGACAAACTGATAAATTAAAGGTGGTGGTGGGGTGGGGGGGAATTGGGGGGATGAGGAGGGGAGGTGGGGGTCAGTGGTGATAAGCAAAGCATGTTCGAATATACAATAGTTGTTTTGATCAACACTGTGATGTTGGTGTGAAGTGCCTGTTCAAGCCAGAACATACTGTCTCCAGAACCTGCTTGGCCCCTGGGCACAAACAGGGTTCAGTACGAGATTGGTTTATTTTATTTTGGTGTCTAGAGAAGACACAGTTTTGTTGTCTCTGTTACTACACCTATAAATCAGATGCATCGCACCATATAATAAGTACACACACACAAACACACACACGCTCAAACACACTAACACACACACACTCAAACACACGAACACACACACGCTCAAACACACAAACACACACACGCTCAAACACACTAACACAACATGGGAGACAGTGGTGAAGAAACAGGAGAGAGAAGGAGGGAAGGAGAATAACAAAAGTGAGATATATCAACCAACAACACTGGTTATATCGGATTGTCAGTTTTATTTGTCATTCTTCCTTCCTTCTATAGAACCCTATTCATGACCTCTAGGATTGCATGTACCAGATTTGAATACAGAATTGTTCCTTTCTTATTGATGGGAATTGCATCTTAATATGTGTATGAGGAATCAAGGTATCGTTTCACCAAGTGAGCCCTCATAGTAGAGAGTGTTTTGAAAGCAAATCCAAAATACACCACACACACACACGCAACAAGGAAACCACCCATCTAACTAAACAGACCTTTCTTTTTCTAACATTCTTTTTGGAGATAACCCAGATTGCAAATCACAGGAGATTATTAAATGACATCCCTACATGCTCAGTCAATTCCCCACCACCTCCCCCCTTTTCTACATTGTTTTCCCCTCTCCTAATGGCCACAGCAGCTTTCCAGGAAGTCATGGGGAGACCATTGGACACACCAGATGCCCTCCTCGGCGCGCAAGCCATGGCCAAATAGCAAGAAAGAATTGACAGGCGGATCAAGTCTCTGTGAAGCATCAACGGGAGATTTCCGATAACGAGAAAAACAAAGCAGGAGCAGAAGAAGAAGCATCGAAGAGATTTGGATCAAATCCACCATTATATACCAATGACTGATTTCCAGGGGCTCTTGCTGTGAATGAGAGTTCGCTCTAGTGATAATGATTGCCAGGTAATTGTACTAAATGTCAACCATTCCCCTTTCTGGATGACAGTTTTTTTTTCAATGACTGGTTGCCTTTTTGGCAGTGTCCTTTGGATTGTGTCAACCCAGAGCCCCAAAAAAACAAACCCTGAAGTTTGTCATATGATGGACACACGCTGTGGCGAAGCATCAGCGTCATTATCCAGTCGCTTGCTCTGACACGCGGGGTGCAAACTTCTCGCCTGTCGGCGTTTGATTTGAATTGGTCCACAGGGCATTCATCACTATGTTCAGTTGAACATTGACTTCCCCCATCCACCAAGTTATATATCCCAAAATATTCCCACATAATCACACAACATAGTTAAATTCTCAAAAATGTACCGGTGTCAATCATCTGTGTACTGAAAAGAAACAAATTTGCTCAAGCGACATCGGAAAATAAATCTCAGTTTAGAGCACTCACAGTCACAGACGGTTATTGTGCCACGGCGCTCGGAACCAAACCCCTCGCAAAAGTACAGAACTATCTCCTTCTTGACAGCCAGAGGATGTACAGCTCTGTCAGTTTCTCTTCCTGTGGACTCCATACATCGCTAGACAGCAGGTGATGTGAAGGGAGAGCTTGTACAGCTGGGATAACAAAGTGAGGCCTGACTTCTTGCTACAGAAGACTCCTTCCTCTCATGAACAAGTCTTCACGATGGAAAGCTAGCCGCTGGCTGTCCCTGGAGTCAAACTGATCAGAGACGAGAACTAGGAAAGACTTAGTTGGAGTTTTGATTGGATGAACGTTATGCTGTAGGTTGGCTTCACTCTGTGCCTTAGGTGCTGGTTGACATCCAGGGATGTACTTTTGACAGAATGTGTTTGTAAAACTTTACGGTTCACGGGTAAAAACATTTTCCATGTATACTGTGTGAGTTTGGTCATGGTTGTATGTTTGCGAATGCTCTGCAGACACATACTAACACACGGCTAACCTATAATCTTGTGCAGTGTTGTCAATTGTCAGTTTTGATATACCACAGTGCCTGTTAAAGCAAGTGTGTGTATGTGTTTTTTTCTGTGTGTCATTGTGGGAAGTTGCAAAAGTTGTACACAGATGCCAGACTTAGAAGGAGACCAACTCAGAAGAGACACATGAAGTCCTCTTTTCCTATCATTCTGTTTGCACTTATTGTTACTGCCAATCACATCCAAGGTGTGCATGATGGAAAAATCTCTTTCAAAATCAGTTTGAAACCCCATTTGAGAGCACAGCCTTATATTTCCATCCAATGTAATTAATTTCGACGTACAATGGCACCAAACTTTGAATGAATTGCTATTATACCCACGTATTAGAGTATCATCTATCCTTGACAGCATTGAGAAACCGTCTGCATTTTGATGGCGGAATTTTCTTTGCCAATACAATGACCAGGGACAGGAAGTCCTTCAGCTTTCGAGTGTATCTGAATGAAGCCCTCGGTTGTAGCCTCAACACACAATGAAGCATTTCTTATGAAACCTTTTAATGCAAGGCATATTGTGGGGTGACAGAATGCATTATGCGACCACACCAGTGAGAGCAGGTATTATTTAAATACTAAGATTCAAGAGTTTACTATAGATATGGTATTACTGTATGTCAACAGGGTTTCTACTCCATGGTGATGGCTGGAATCCACCCCATACCTTAAAAGGCTTTTCCTGATCTCAAAGCTCTTAAATGGTTAGCAAGTAGATATTAGGATTTATGAAATTAAGGGACAGAAAGCACAATGTTGAATATAATAAAAAAACAGCTGCAGCATTTTGTTAATGTAACAGAACACAGAACGCCCATCTCACCCATGAACGATAATTAGCACATTCTTAACCGCTTCACGGCACGTTTGTCTATCTACAAAGAATGGAAGGCAATTATCTCTCTTCCCCAGCTTTTAGAGACATGGGGATATTTCTCCATGGCTTGTCTGACAGGGTCCCCCCCCCCGGACAAGTGTTTGTTTCTTTGCTGTGTCCTCCGGCACCGCCAGCCATTTGCCACGCATGCCGAGCCCCTGTCACCGCCTCACCGTTCCAGGGGACAGCCGTGGCCTCCCTCTCCCCATTAAACGGTTGCAGCCTTTCTCCGATTCGATGGAAAATCGATTGTTTTCACTTCCAGAATGTTGCGTGTGATAAACTAGGAGGTCCAAATGTCACATGTTGAGATGATGGGAGCTTGCGACTAGACTTACAGTATGGAGACTAAAACCAAGGGGCAGGAGGGATGTGTGTCCAACTTAAGCCCCTCGCGTGGATGCGTGGTGTGCCACTGGGTCCCTGGAGAGGGATGAGGGTGGATCGGGGGAACAGCTGGCCTGCCTCAGCTGTACCCTAGGTGGGGAACTGAACTGTCACAGAGGCCTCCTGTGGGAAGTCAACCCCCATTCCTTGACTCCCCCAACAGAACAGGAGGACTGCTATCCCTTCCCCCAATTCCTGAAAGGGGACTTTTTCTTTAAGGTCCAGTAGGATTGGAGGGACAGTATGGCTGGTTGAGTTTTTTGGCTACAGGGATCAAACAGGCTGGGTTTGGCTCAGTGGCAGGCACTGCCTTGGCTGGAGAGAGACTCCCTGGAGGAGTGAGGGCTTAGGGGTGTGTGTGTGTGTATGGGGGGGGGGCGGAGCTTGTTGGTTCATATGGCTGCCACATCCCCCAAGAGGGAAGGTCTGTTGGGATACCCTAGTTTCACTCCAAAAGGAGTACTGGATCAGAATCAGATTCATTGGCCAACTAGGGACCTGGATAATGCGGGTGATTGTGTGTGTGTGTGTGTGTGTGTGTGGGTGTATGTGTATGTGGGTGTGTATTCAGGAACTCATATAAGTTGAAGGAAATGTTTCTTCAGAAATGGGGATGGGCAGGGTAGATTTGTAATATAAGTACAGTCTTGTGTAAAAGCTGCAATAGGGAAACACATTCATGAAACACATTCTGCAAACAGCAGAATGTGTTTCATGAATACATTAAAATGTTTAAAAAAACCAAAGACATTACATTTGGAACCTTGAACGCTGGGGTTTTTTAATCAATCACATTAACTGGGTATACAAAGAAGATTTCGAACCATTTTTACAATGCATTCATTATCAAAATGATTGTTTTCTGACATTCACTATAATTACTCCCTGTGTGGGGGAATCATAAAGTGCTTCAAAAGCTCAGAGAAAGTATCTTGTTATCCTCACGTCATTATTTGTGTACTTCCTTTGGTGTACTTTCATTTGAGTAAAAGATTGACAGAGCAAATAAGCCCCTAGTTATTGTAATTCCCCAGAAACACATTGTAGGAGATGGCCGAAGCATTAGTGGCTGGATTGAGTGCCAGACTACAGAAATAAACCCCATAATTATAATTAGGAAAAATACATGAAATAAGGTTGAGGTGAGAGTGAAAGAAAACCACTTTTGTGATTTTCTTAATGAGACAAAGGAGCAGTTTACATGACCAAGACTCTTCTTGCTGTGTTCTGGAAGGCACTATCAGAGTAGCAGCTCCTGTTAAAGTGAATGGAAGAATGTGCTGAGAAAGTGTGACAGGGTGTTCTGCAGTGTATAACACTGGAATAAAACGATGTTATGTCACTCTTTCCATATGCCCAGCTGTATGGATCTGTCCCTCGCCTTGAGGAACCATCATCCGAAGCAGTGTGCCGTGTCTACTATTGAACAAATGCGGCCCCCTGCTTTGAAAGACATGAACAGAGAGTAGGTCGATTTTTTCACGCATTTTGTCACATGGCGTGGCCTCGATGCCTACCGCCTGTTTTACACCATGTAAGTGCATGTGCACTCTAATGATGTATTCTGAGCTGCAATCATCGTTGAAACTGATTGTTTCATCAGGAGTCTGGGGCATTGAGCATCTGTCTCTCACTTAGCACCCGGCTCGTCCCAGGCCAATTGCTTTCATCAACCCTAGCTAGAATAGACGAGAGACACCGCTAAGTGACTGTCCAAGCAAACCAGATATTTGTGTTCCATTTCATCTTTCATTTCGATGATGCAATGTCACAGGTGACCTTTTGAAATTGACTAATCCGTGTGTTTTTTTTCATACATTGTTTGCTTTTGGTTGGCGGTGACATTTTCTTTCTATCAACAGAACATCTTTTGACATAAAAGCCCAGGGATGGACAGGCAGAACCTTTATTTTCTACGTGGATTAAAACCTCTAATTGAGGCCTGAGTGAGACCCTTTGATGTTGATCCATGGATATCTTCGCTTTGGTGACCAACATTTTCTGCACATGAAAGTGACTGACATGCTAGTTTACTGGAATCAAGTCGGCTGCCAGTAAAACATCATATTAGCATCCATGTTCTAAGGATTCAGGATGAGTCAGTCCCTCTGTGGTCTCCAAAGTACTTTAGCCTGGCAGAACTGACTTACATAAGAGTAGATAAGGCTCTGTTGTTAAATACACCAAAAAAGAAATGGGTACATTTGTGAAAAAACCCAGTCACAAGGAAAAGGAAATCAGTTTTCAAACAGAACTTTGACATTCCCTGCAGTTCGACTTCTATTACTGATTACCTTCCTATGTGTTGTGTGCCTCCCCTGCAATGCCTCCTCATTGTGTGAGGTGCACTTCATTCGTAGTTCTTGGGGGCCTTTAGAATTTCAGAAAAACATTTTAGGAAGAAGGAAAATTCATACATCCCTTTTACCTGAGAAAAACAGGATTATTTTACGACAGGCTCTTTGACAATGCAAGGCTGCTTTTGTCTGAGAAACAATATTTTTTCTGCAGATAAACACATTAGTGTTAAAATGTTGCAAATGATAACAAATGATGATTGGCATCACTAGACACGTTCAGACAGGAAAATTCTCGCTTTTGTTTTTGTTTACATGGCTTCCAACCCATCTGACCGAAGAATACATAGAAGTGGCAACATATTGGGAAAAATATGTTGTCTCACAGTTTTTATGAAATTTGACGTGTTTACTTTGTTCACTCAAAGCTTACAGTAATACTGCTAGAAGAAAAAACGACATGAATGCTGTTCAAACAGGTGTAGTCAGATGGAGCCAGGGTCGAGGTTTTGAACTCACAACCGTCGCAGGAAGAGGAAGGCGGAGAGAGAGAAAGAGAGAGAGGTTAATGTGAAATGACTTGGTGCTGTACAGGATGAAGACAAGCTGAGGGTATGCATAGCCTCTGACGGTGATGGCTTCGGTCAGCTTCCGAGCTACCTTGGACAAACGGTCAGAGTTGAGACGAGGAACAGTGATTGATTCCGACGTCCCAGCCTGCTACCTCTCCTTTCCCCTGAACATCCATGGGAAAATGTGCTTTTAGCGATATCGTTTTCTGCAAGTCTGGCTGAGCAGAAAGTTTACTTTGAGATGCTCGTTTTAGAAATCAAAGAAAGTGCTTGGTTAAGAATGATGCAATTGAACTGATAGGTGTACCTTTAGGTTAAGTCCTTGTGTGAATATACAACCGCAGATGATTCCATGTTGTATTTTCTTGTGTCCATTGTATATCTTGTTCATTTAGTTGTTCAAAATCCTGTGTGTTTCTTTAGCCAGTATATACATAGATGTAATAAACTAAAGTAAATAAATAAGTGTTTATGACAGGGTCCTATGTTTACTCTGGCTGAGCCAAGGAGGATTTTTGTTCACTGTGTCAAATTGGCAGTGAAGTTTTAGAGACCTCACGCCAGGGCTGCAAAAAACCTGCGCAAACCGTCAAATTATCCCCCTCGGAGAAGAAAATTACCCAGGCCATTGTTTGTTTTGTCTGAAACCTATACCTAGAGTATGCCTACAGCAAATTGTATTGTTTGAAATGGGAAACTGTGAAATCAAATTAATTGTGATTCTTCTTCTACCAGTGTTCCCAGCCTTGATTCACTGTGTTGAAGACAAAGACAACGGGGGGCCTATACACTACACAGAAAACACAACCCACCTCCACCTCGCTCCCCACAGTGTGTGTGAGATGATGAGGAGAGCTGGAAGATTACGTCTGGACCCTGGTGTCTGAGCGGAGTGCCAGCGAGACCGCTAACGATTGAAGAAAAGGAGCCACGCTGAATTAAATACACAACAGCGGCTTGCTTTCCTCCCAGCAAAAGGATTAAGACCTGATTTCCAGTGAGAGATAGAGCATAAATGTGTAAAGACCCCAGTGGTCGTTTCATCTCTTATTATTAGGATTGCAGAGGCTAATCTGACAATAACAAGTGCTTCCTGTCCACGGGGAAGGTGAGCCGCCGAATGGGCCAAAGCTCATCTCATCTCGCAGTCATGAGGATTCTGGGATTGGAACAAGGAGCCTGTCGAGCTTCTCCTATCTGTAGTTGCAAGCCCCTCCCCTCCCCAATCCCAGTCCCCCGCCCCACCTTCCTCCCTCAACCCCACATTGTTTCCATCCATCTTCATCCATCCTGGATGAACTGGAGCCTCTCATTCTTTCACTCTTGTTTGTTCTCGCTCTTCAGTTTTTCACTTCTTGATCTCAGTACGATACATCACATCACTGATGAGTGGATTATCCCAAAGTCATCCTCGCAACTAACAAGTGAACGAGGTTCCCTTTGACGTGCAGGCGACTGGTGTTTGAGCGTTTAACTGCTGATCAATAGGTTGCAAGTTCAAATCCCACCCTGTACGTCGCTTTAGATTTGAGGATCCGCTAAATGAACCCGGTGGAGGACTCATTTTGTGCTCTCTCTCTGCAGCAAACCCTGCACTACTTCTACTACGTCTGTCTGTCTATCTGTCTCTCTGTCTGTCTCTCTGTCTGTCTCTCTGTCTGTCTCTCTGTCTGACAGTGGAGGCATCGTTTGATCAGTCCCGGATAATTTTCCCTAATGACACACAAAGGAAGAAACCTGACTATCACTTCTCCTGTCAGTCTTCGGTTTGATATGTGATGGTGGGTGGGATCACTCTTAATGAGAAGGAACAGCAGGACAGAGAATGAAGACCTCCTTAAACAGGACTTTACTAGGCCCCACAAGCACCACAATTCTATATTTTTAACTCGCATGCTGCTGAACCAAGCAGAGACTACAAGGAGGTAAATATTTAAACACATACGCATGTAAATAATAACTTCATAAATATTGTGAATATATTTGAGCAGATTCATATCTCAATATTAAAAAGTATAATGACCTCACAGCGTGTAATGCCAGCCCCTCGTGTTCAAACAGTTGCGACACAGCACAGGTCACTGTGACCTACCGCTCTTCAGTCAAGCCTAAGGGAGACCTAACTCCCAAACATCCTTCAAAGTAGCGGAGGTATTTGAGACCTAGTAGCACGCAAGGTTGATACAAGGCTGTTGAGGATAAGGGGCACATTCTCTGTCAATACTCATGGAATGTTTGCGTTCTGCTTACGTAATAACCGTGAAGGTCTGAATAGCGTTGCAGGTGGGGTGGAATGAAAGATACATGGCATCTCATTGATGATGAAGATGAAGAAGATTGACCCGACAAGCTCCAAGCATTGTTTCCTCAGGTTGTTGTTTCAACTGCCTAACACCAATCAATCAGAAACACATTTGCTCACAGAGCTAACCAATCAGTGTCATTCAATGATCATAGCAACCATCAGTTATTCCCTTGGTGTATGTTCTGTACACTACCGTTTGTTTATGGTGGAGCTCTACATGGTGCACAGCTGGAGGAAAAAAACGAATCGACCGCCATCTCAACAACTGACTTACAAAGCTAATATACACAGGTACCTATACTGTGAAATCTATATAAATATTTCTAAAACTGATTGTACCAATCCTTGATTGTGATTGGCTATATCGCGTTCCTTGCCGTTGTAAAATCCAGCATTACCTTTCAGGTTGTCCTCATAACATTCTATTATAACATTCCATATTACTGCGCATCGTATTTCAAATAAAAAAAGACGTTACAAAGTTACAAGGTAGCAAGCAACCTAGTCAGTAGCGCAAGTGTTCCATCTGGCTGTTGCGTGGCAACGATTTATGTAGGAACTATACTTTGTAGTGGCGGAAGAATGACAGTTTATTAGCCTATTAAACTATTTTGTTTCTTAAATTTAATTGTCTTTATTTATGAAACCATATCAAATATTTGTTGTAACAGTTTTAGAAAAGCAATAAGCCTGAAGATTTGCGTTGTGCCTAACAACTCCCCTTACCTGTTCTAAAATCAGTGCAAAACACGGCCTCTTGGGGCTTATTGCTTGAAATACACGTGCCTGAATTGTTGGTTGCCTATCAGGTTCAGAGCAGCACTGTGTCCTTTTCCCCTGTTCCATTTTTATGGTTGGTCGTGCTCATGGTGTGAGAGAACATTGAAATAATGAAGGGCAAATCTACATGTGCTCATTTGGCTATGCTAAGGGCTGCGGGGTCTCAATTATTCCCATTGTCTGTTTGCTCACACTCACCTCAATACAAGCTCCGTGTTTTAATGAGGCATACATTATGTTCTTTCGGTTCGACCTCCTCGCTGGTTGTTTTCCTTGTAAGTCTGTAAAGAAACAAAAATACTTATGCCCCCCCCCCACCCCCTTTCCGGGGGTTGTAAAGCACACAGGTTACATTTAGTGCAGTGGCGGGTGTAAATATGACAGAGAGAATGGGAGGAGGTGAGAATAAATAAGAGGTTAGGGGGAGAGGAAGTGGGAGGACTAGTAGTGTAGAGAGGAGGATGCACTGTAATAGTGGCTCTACGCGGTGTTGGCACTGCAGGAGAGATGCAGCTGCGGCTCCAAACCTTTCCTAATGAACAGCTGAGTCCTCCTCTCCTCCTCCTTCCTTCCTTTCCTCCCTCCCTACCCCTCACTGCTATGCTAATGCTGCTCCACGGTTTCAACTTCAGTTATACTTAACTCGCCATGAGTTCTGATGCTACAAAGAACGCGTGTCAGGATGACGGTCTCACAAAGTGGTGGATCTCACTTTTACGGTTATGCCATTTAGCCCACCTGAAATGGTAGATTAATGGTTCAAACTTAAAAAAGTGTTTATTGAAGGAATAGAGAGAGAAACTTACTAAATAACCTCAAGGAACATCTGTACGACGCATGGACTTTATTAATTGAACCAGTGTGGCTACAAATCCTTCCTGCCCATTATATTGACCATGCAGATGGGTATGCCCACCTAATGATGCTGTGTAAATAGATTTTCATCAGCAGCTTCGTCTGTGGATATCCATCTTCTTTCCCCCCCTCAAACAGAATGTATGATTCATGGAATGCCAGATGGCTATGTTTCACACAGCAAAACAAGATGTTGACACTGTAAACTCGCAATTAAAAGCATCAATTATCAAATGAAAGTACCAGCAACTGTAATGTATTCCTGGGAGGACAAATTATCAAAGATCATTTTCTGTACTTAATTTATGGTCAAATTAACAACTCAAGATTTGAACACCCACCCTGTGCTAAACATACGCACTGGACTGTAACAAAAACAGTTGTAGAACCAAGGGTACCATGGGATACCCAAGTCATTAAAGTCCTACTTCGGTGTCTCTACTCTCTCTCTTGAGGAGCCTCACTTAAACTAGTTTACCTCACACATAATATTGCTGTTGGCGTTGTGGAGGTGTTATGAGTATATCTGGCACTAGCATGTGAAAACCTGGGACTGGGATGTCAAGGTAGTGATGGTTACAGTCCAAAGTGCCTCCTTTTGTACAAACCGATCCCTCTGGTGAGTCTAGAACAAAACTCACCCCCCCCCCTCCAGGCCGTAGGTTATCCTTGGACAGCATTGTGTGTATAAGAGAAAAGAGGGAGTGATGAGTGGAAGGACATGAAAAGGCTGGCATGTGGCCTCGCTAGCGTCCGTCAGCTTCCGTTCCAGGTTCAATGGAGTCCCGTCCTCTCTCTCCCTTTCTGGTTTCTCACAGAACTGTTGGCCCTCCATCCATTCATTTTGGAGTGTTTTGTGATGGTTAGGTTCATGGTGAGTGTGTGGCCTGGCGCCAAGTCAGAAAGCTCTCTGGAAGCCAAACGTATTGATGTTAGAGCTGTCATCAAAAATGCTTAATTTCCAGTCAGAAACACCTCAGCCCCTCTGGTGTGACACAAAATTTGTACAACGTCAGGGTCCAACATCAGAGAAAAACTGCGGCAAAACAGATTGTTTATCTTGTGTTGTGCCCACATAGATACGCTGTAGCGGTTCTGCTCTGAACATTTGCGTCATGCAATATTTATACATATTAATCTATTCTTTTAATTTACTGTATACTTGACTTGGTATTTACTATACTGAGGGGATAACCCTTTCTTATTAAGTATTGAGGTACTGTATGATACTGTCAGATTGACTGACAGAACTAGCAAACCTAGTTGTGGAGATTTCAACATCATTACACCACAGTGGGTGTTTACTTCAAGCCCTTTCAAAAGGTGAAAATACTTGTTTAATGGTTTGAGGGTTTTATTTGAGGTGTTAAGCGAGGTACTGTCTTCACAAGGTAAAGTAATTGGCTGACAACAAAACACTGGGAGGTAATTAACTAGACGACAATTGGACATGAAGTTAGATATCGCTAAGCCCCTGGTGTGCATTTCTAAAATGTTTGTTGCCCCCTGATTATAGTACTATAAGTTGAGTTCTCAGACAGGCTGTCTGAAAAAAAGTCCTCCTGATAATCACACTAATTGTCATTTGTTTGTAAGCTCTCCAGCGATTTATCGCTTCTGACATAAGGTTTGATTAATAAAACAATTCCCCTGCTTTGGGGAGCAGCCTGGTAATTACTTTTAGGGTCAACTATAAAAGCACAGCTTCTGCACTGGGGAATAGGTTCGACGAGCATATTATCATTGAATAGGACAAGGATTAGTGTACAGTGAAATGAAGAAAATAATGTCGACTTTTCAGGAGACGGGGACCATGAGAGGCGTGGCCTCCACGTGAGGATCGTTGATGTCACTGTCATTGCTGTGTTCATGTGTGACATTTTAAATGCCAGGAGAAAACGGTTGTTCCCCATCCCTGGATGGTGTTGGTACGTTTCCTCGGAGGACCGAGAACACTGACCACCCCCTGCAGCCAGGAATCAGGATGAATCGCAGACTCCTTCAGCTCTCCTCAGAATAATGTTCTGTTTGTCGGTGGGAGTGTTTTTCATCCAAACTACAATAAATAAATAAATAAATAAACAATCGATGCAAGATTGTGAGTCTGGCGGGGGGCATGGCTGTCAACCCTCATCAGTATTCTGTGATTCTTCCACCATGTCTGGGCCACAGCATGAGCCTCTTTAATTGTCGCGCTACAAGCAAAGGAGGCCAGGTTCAAAATGCCACTGTGACAGGGCTGTCATGGGAAGTGGGGGGACGGGGGGCCGGCGAAGCAAGTAAATACTGCCAGCTATCAACCCAGCTCCTTTACACATTACATTATTTATTAGGCCAAACAGATGCCCTTTCCCAGGATAACTTTTTCTCCTTTCTTATTTTCTCTCTCTCTCTCTCTCTCTCTCTCTCTCTCTCTCTCTCTATTTGAGGGGTGTGGGGGGGCACAGAGTATTTGAGGGTAGGGGGGGCACAGAGTTTTCGTATCTAGCTGGAGTTTTTACAGTAACCATTTGCCCTTACATAATGGCCTAAGGCACAATATTTCAGGCCGACACATGCTCCCCTTTGGCAGCAATCAGAGAGTCCCTGTGGTAGGTTGCCGGTTGCCAAAGCTACTCTTTATCTCCATACTCATTGGGCTTGAATACGTCCTCTTACAAGCCACCCGCTCATCACCACAAAAAATCCTGAACAGGAAACACCTGGTGGTGGTAACCAAGCAAATCATTTGTTAAAATCTCTCATTAGCAAAGTAAAAAAAACTACATAAATGATCCACAAGAGCCACACCACAATACTATGGTAATGAAAGTGTTTGCCCACAATTATGGTTAGTAAAAGCACATCATTGTATTGGGGACAGAATTAAATCACGATTCACAGAGGAAGGGTGCTGTGGCGTTCGTGCTCTTCCACTCTCTCGTTCATCCTCTCGGTTATGAAGAGATGAGACCGTCCTGTTTGTCAGCCAAACTAATGGTAATTAACAAAGATAGGAGGCACTGTGGAGTGAAAAAAACGACCACTGCATAGACAATGAGCAGAAAGATCAAGCATCTTGGGTAAAGTGAGTCTTATCCTTGAAAGCTGCCTCTTGTCTAATTGGAGATGAGAGGGTCATCTCGGCGTTCCTCCATCAGCGGGGCTGCCGGGAGCCGGCTTGTCAAGATAAGTTACGTTTTGTCCTCTCCTCTTCTTTCCTCTCTCACCCTCTACTTCTGGTACCTCTTGAAGATCTCTCGACGTTTCATAAATTGATTCTTTCTTCCAGTCTTTCTTTTTCCACTCTCTTTGTAATTCCTCAACATTTTGGATGCCTTCCAAGAGAGGGTGGAAAGTAGACAGAGTTTCTTTCTTTCTTTCTTTCTTAATTAAAAGTCTGCTCGTTCTACACTCATAAACTATTCTTGAAGATGATGCCTGACAGCAAATCCAACTTGAGATATCATATTTATGTATTAATATAAACTGTATTTTTTAACTTCCTATCTATCGATCATATTGTTTCTTAGAAGGTAATCTCTGAAGTCTTCATTATATCAGTTTAATCATGTATGATCAACAGTTCTAATGCACTTATTTAGTCACACAATTGACAGCTAATTTCTGATCCCGGCCAACCTTAAACACCAAATATCACGCCTGCGTACTCAGAACAACCTGCAGGGAGGCAGTGCTCTGCTTCCCCTGAGTTTTGAGTTAATTGATTTCACCTGTTTGACCCCTTTTAGGTTGCTATTTAAACCCAAGTGTTTCCTAGTGGCTGTGTGAAGTCTTACTATTTTCTTAAATAGTCTGTCTGAGCCTTATTCTATTTAGTTTTGTCTGTTGTGTGTTACGACCATTTGCCTGTCTTCTGACCACGATTTTGGATGACCTCTATTGCCCTGTCTGCTTGCATATCTACCTCTGTCTGTTCCTGGACCACCCTGTTCTATAATAAACCCTCTGTGCTTGGATCCTGAGTCTGGTTACACCAAGACCCTATTCTTTTAATTATTTGATCACCTCAGTCTAGACTTTCTCTCCTCACCTAACTTGGAATTGAAATGGACACCCAGGGGAACAAAAAAACTACTTAAAGCTATCTGGCTAATTCTATGGTTGGCTTGAATCAAGATTGCTCATTTGATCTGTGGAGAGGTTTCAAAGCAGCTTATCTCTCAAGCCCTTGTAATTTACAAAGCTTTGATTGTGAGAAATGGTGAGCCCATTTCACCCAGGTAGTTTAAGGACAGGAGTTCTGCATAAGAGTCACTTGAACGGAGTTGTACAGGACGTGCATGTTTTTGTTTTCACCTTAAGGCTACACTTTTAAGCTTTGTTGACGAAGGCAATGATACATTTAAAAGAGAATACATTTAAAAACTTAGCTTTAGTTATTTTATTTTGTCACTAGTCACTGTTCGGTGACATTGCTTCAAATCCCCTTATGTGACCAGTTCCATCTTGGATGGTGGCCTGTCTGAGCAGTGACTAGGCTCACAGTTCAGTTGGGTAAGTACAGTGTCATTTGACAGGCCTGTTTTCGACCTTTGACTCTCACTTAGTTCTGATCTTCTCATAAGAAGTTAGATAATTTCACTTCATTATGCCAGATGACTTCCTGTTACTTCAAGTTCGTACACTAAATTAGCATAAGCCTCTCTCGTTAAATCGGTCATTGCATTAGTCACAGTTCTTGAATCGTCACATACTTTTGAGTTTGTTCTCTCTGAAAGCATTTTCTTTCTCCATGCAGGCTCTTGCTAATAAGAAAATGGAATGGCTAACCAGCCAGTTGCTTGGTTTATTGGCATTTAAAATGTTTACTGTCACATTATATGCTATGCCCATCGGATGTTGGTTCCAGTTGCAATTATCCAAACCCCAACTCCTAACAACTCCAACGCTGCCATTTTGTTACATGATGAAGCTTTTCAAAAGATAACATAAACTAACTGTTAATTGAACACTCTTAATTGAATGGATATAACAATGTAGTGTTTTCAGAGTGGCTAACAAGGAAATGCTGCCTGCCCAGCTTGCTTGTCACACACAGTTCATTCCATGTCAGTATTACTCAGGGAGACATCCTTGCTCAGTCTGATGGTAATTAATATAGTGTCAAATGGAGAAAATCCAACCGTCATGCATGATAGGTTAATTTTGTTCAAGCAAGTTATATGCAATGGGACAAACAGTGTATAGGCTAGGTTTTAAAAGAGTATTACAGCATAAGTGATGTTTAGAAAGATGGTAACAAATGATTGTAGACCTTTCCCTGGAAAGAAGAGCAAGATAAATACTGTTGCAAATTAAACTGTGTAAAAGACGACATTGACCAAAATAGATTTTAATTTTTCTTTCACATATAATTCCAGGGGAAATAGTGGCATTTGTTTAGCAGACAGGAAGTTGTATTGCTCTGATGATTCACACATTACAATTGCTTACTTTTGGGATCAATTAGGAGCTTGTTTTTTCATAATACTCTCAATTTGACTGACAATGGTCATAATGTGAATGAGATCATTCTACTACACTTTTGTTTAATGGTTAGCCATTCATTGTAGAAAAGACAGTTCTATCAAAACGGTTGTCTTTGTCACACGTTGTTCCAAAGACTCGAGAGAGAGCGATTCGGGTATCTAGCTCTCCCCCGGGCTCCCCCTCCCTTCTCTGAGACATCTGTGTTGTGGTGTAGACAGAGAAGGTGCGATGTAACAGTTTGACATCTCTACAGGTGCCTGTTGAAACACAGTGCACGTAATGACTGCTTACCAAACACAGCAGTCCTATGATGCCATACCTCTCCGTGGTGTCAGATTCATCTCAACGTGTACCAGGAGGCTTGACCTAGCAGAGGCGAGAGGATAGGGGGTTGGACTGGTATACGGAGGCAGATTGAGCCCCAATCTTGGGGGTGAGGCTGGGGTTGAGGGACACAGTGGGCTGTGGATAGGACGAGGCTGTGGCTTACACAGTGAATATGGGGATGAAGAAAAGGCTGGAGATGAGAGGCTGGATATCAGCTCTGGTGGATGATGTGGAGTTTGGAGATGAGTATTGAGATGAGGGAGGGATTATGGGATGGACTGTAACTTCCCTCTTCTGTGCATTAAAACTAAACAGTTATTATAATTATAATTATTTCCCAGGGGGTCACAACATGTATAACTGTAGAAAAGCAAAACTATACACATGTTCATGATTGCCCAATCTGGCACCAGTTAAGCTTAACACATATTTAAGTGGTTAGGGCTGAGTTAGTGGTACTAGAAGAATGCAATAGTTTAGAGTAATTGGTGATGTCTCTGTATTATTCCAAATCAAAAAGTTGGAAACACACTTGAAATTGGACCAGGTACATGACATATCAGTACTTTTTGTCCAGTCCTAAAATGCTCTCTGGGAACACATTACCAGTGACCCCTGTGACCCATTTGAGAAAAATAAATCAGACCAAATACAGTACTGATAAATAATCAGAATAATTATTATTATAATCAATAATAATGATGAATCCCTTATCAGCAACCCAGAACGTAAGACTGTATTACTATTGAACAATTTGTGCTACAAATGATCGTGGGGCTGGCACTAAAACTCATGCCATACATCAATAATAGTCTTTTTCCTAATTATATTGCTGTTGAAATTGTAATTTTTGAAGGAAAAATTGGAAGAATGAAAAATATGTAAGGAGACAATTAGAAACTCAACCCAATCACTCTTTCAATCTAATTGCCTTGTGACGTTGTCACCCGCGGAGAGTAGAATCGTTTTTGACTCGCCCCTTTCCCATCTGGCTTCAGGCTGTCCACGTAGGCCTACACATGATTCTCACGAGCTTTCAGTCTGGCACAAAGGTGTGTGTGTGTGTGTGTGTGTGGTGGGGGGAGAATTGAAAAAGCTGTAATGCATGCTTCTTTATCCAGGTAATTAATGCTTTCACTTTTCATAGATGAGCTACCTCAATAGCATAAGCAAAGCTATTGTGAAGGAGTGTTCTCTCTGCGTACAAACACAGCACTTCGTCATACATTTACATTCATTTTTCCCTCATTTCAATTTTGGCCATATTTGTATCCAGTTCTCTCTAATCTGAATGCACCGTACTGAATTGTATTATCTAAGCCATCCTTCCAGGGATGCATGTATGCATGCTAAAGAGAAATCATTATCCATCACAGCCGAACAGCTGAGGCAAATAAATCAGCAAAAGCTGCAAGGAAGAAAATTAAACTCTCTATATGTACAATTCATGTTGCACCATCTGGAGGTACTTGAGAGAATCTGATCGTATGTTCCTTTAATTTGACCTGTACCGATCAAAAATATTCTCATTAACATCGATATTAGTTTGATGTTGGTGCAGATAATACACAATGATAACACCATCAATCTGAACTTGATACTACTGTTATTTCCATATGATTACATTTTTGAAATGGCTGAACAGTACATAACTGTACTGTTTAGCATACACATAATACACTTCCAGTCAAATAACATCATGGGTTTCTGCTCTCCAACAATGTTTTCACGTACTCAACCAGAGACATTAAAGAGAGCCCCTAGTCTCAAACATAAGCATTTTACAAAAAAGGCATCTTGACAGCATGGTTTCTGTGCTCCGCATCAACTCGGTAGGATTGAAGATTTGAGATGTGCCAACACATGAAGCGGAGGAGAGAGTTAGCAGAGAGGCTTCTCAAACACATCCATGGAAGCTCAGATCACGCGTGTCAACGAGATGCCTTCTGTCTGCACTTTTCACCCAGTGGTAGAATCTGTTCTGTCAACATCAGCTAAAAGCACAGGTGCCAGCAGGAGGTGAGATCTTATCTGTTGGCTTCGTCGCTGGCAGGTGAGCGGCTTGTTGCAACCGCGCTGATCGACACCCACAACTGTGACTGTGTAATCAACGCACTCCAGAGTCCCATCCACACCTTCCACCTGAGCTAGCACCCCCCCCTTGTGGGTCTGCAATCGGAAGTGATACATGAGCTATGTATGGCACGCCATGCAAAAACCCGAAATAACAGCCCCACCCTTGTTATTTTGTACTCTTTCCGGTCTTGCTCTCGCCCCAGGATGGCTACCTTGTCTTCTGCCTCAATAGCCATGTCAGACTAAGGATAACAGTATCATTACTCCCCCCGGCTGGAACACTCTTTAACAGCCAGATGTGTCACATCTTAAATTACTCTTGATTGCAGGGATTCGGCTGGAAGGGAACTAAAGTGCATCTCCCGCTCATTTTTTCTTCTTCCTCATGATGACAGGGGAGAGGTTGAAAAAAAGCAGCTCTCTCCTATTCATCAGGGGCATTCAGACAAAGCATATTTAACCACAGAAGGAGAGAAAAAACCCAAGTAAATAAGGCCCGGACTAAAGATTTCTCCCGCCTTGACAGACTTAAGTAGCCTATTATATGATGGTGGGCCTTTCATCTATTACATCAAGGGGGGAGAAAAGATAATCACAATTGTTATTCCCCATCTGATGTGCTCCAAGCCACCTATTACCCCGTAACCTGCAGCACTCTCTGAATACAGAGAGCGTTGAGTTGTGAGCGTGTGTAGATGTGTGTCATAAGGAGAAAAATAAAGATTTTGTGTTGTGTGTATTGAGGCATCAGAAGAAAACAACATAAAAAGACAGGTTTGTTCCAGAACATAAAGTGCGCCTGCATGCAGGTGTGACAATCTTGACAACAAACACAAAAGAACATAACAGCCTCTTTTAGTTTTGTGTGCTCGTATCACCAGTAGATACCTGCGATCGCCACCTCCTCCAGATGTACCCACAGACCCACAACCCCCATCAATCCATCTACACAGATGCAGGCTGGATTCAACGAATGTAGGACAGTGTGATCCTGTATAGCAATGCTGATTGTGCTTTCCCCTTCCCTCCCAGTTCTCAGAGACTCCACCATAAAGACGAGAGACAATCGTTTTTCAGACCATTACTCCTCCTAATCAGCCCGCTAATTACAAGCTATTAATGTAGTGTGTGGGTGTGTGTGTGATCCAAGAGTCCTACCGCCAAAGACCTTAGATGCGATGATGCATTGTGACATGTCATCTCCACAAACAAGCAGCCTCGGCCCCTCCCTCACAGACCGGCGGGGGCTTTAGCCCCTCTTTGACAAAGCAAGTGTCCACGTAGGAGGAGAACATAATGTGAACCTTGATTGTTGAAGATGGCAACATCAGTTTTTTGTTTCAAATGAGCACAGCAGCTTGGAGCTCAAGGCAAAGAAGGAACCATTTCCAGTGAAGACTAGACTATGGAGAATAAGGAAGAACAGGCAGGGAAGGTACTGTGGGAAATCTATTGCCCGACAGATGTAATTGTGCTTTGTTGTTCCAGTGTGGATTTGAATTCACTGAGCAGATGGTGGAGGTTATTATCTTGAGTAGATATAATTAGTATAGTTTTATGTACACATAAATTACACATTTCCACAGGGCGCAGGCGCACGAACGGGCTGACAGAAATGAACAGAATTACACTGAGGCAAACACACTTTGGCACACTCCCACATCATTTGATTTTACAGGAGCGTGCCAGACAGAAAGTCGACCTGTCTCAGGTGTTTCCTTCAGTGTATTATTATCAGAAAGGGATTTATTGGCCATGAAAGTTTGCACAGTCAAGGAATTTGCTTTGGCAGGAAGGTGCATACAATAAACATATAGTATCCTTAAATTTAAATATGTGGACTGTCTATACTAAATATCTATACTATATAACTATACTATCTATACTAAAGTGGAATTATATTTAAAATAAAATATACAATAAAATATAAGTTGCCTAATTTACAATATAAAATTACAAAAAATACAAATATGACAAAAAATACAAATGTACAAGATGCAGTAATGTAGTGCAGAATATTAGAGTCATTAAGTAAAGTCAATAAGTCAGTGTGAACCCTTGGCCTTGTTGAAGAGGCCAACAGCAGAAGGGAAGAAACTGTTTTTGTGTCGAGAGGTGTTGGTCCTGATGGACCGCATTATGAGACGGAGAACGACAGTCAATCTCCCAAAGGGTTGGGATTCCGAAGCCCGCCAAGGGCCTAATCACCCCACTGATCCTATTACAATTAGAGGAGGATACTCAACGATGTCAATATAATTAATTGAATTATTAATAAGCCAAAGACAAAAGACAGATGCGAGCAGCATGCTGCTTGAGTCTGACAGCTTGAAAGGAATGCAGTGAATGAGGTGCTATTTTGGTTCTCCTGTCTCTTTGATCCAGCGCTATTTGAACGTTTCCAGGTTGATTGTTTTTAAATGTCAAGAGAAAACTCATCTAAGAAGCAAGGTCGGGAGTTTGGTGGGTGAGTTGTTGCTTTGAATAAATAAGTGCAGCTACTGTTTCAGCTAAGGGCACATCGTTGTTTTAGAGTTGTTAACCATGTTTTGAAATACACTTAAACTTCCACCCATTCCCAACCAGTTCGAAACAATTACCTTAAACAATGTGTTAACGGATAGTACTGTATGTATTTTCAAATACTTTACTAAAGCAAGTAACTAACAACTGAAGTTAAGGCCTGGCCTGGGTCCTCTGAGGCCTGACATGAGTCCAGCTCTGACCGTGTTGGCAGGCTGCTCACTGCAGACGCTCCAGGGGGGAGGAACAGTTCATTCATTTAGCACAAAACAATCTACGAAATCAGAATCGATATTATGGTTCACTAAGTATCTGACTGGGGTTACATTTGCAAAATCACTGATTCCCTTTATTTTCGACCAACCCTATCTCCCGAGAGATAGAGAGAGACAGTTGTGTCGTTTTGACACACTGGCAGGTGAGATTCATTCCCTGAAATCCTAAGTGGAGAACTGAGGCGACAGCAATGGTGCCTCGGCTGAACATCAAAGACAACAGCACACACCACAAGGCTTAACAGAGTCAAATAATCATAAATGTGATGGGCGGAAAAAAAGAGCATTCGTCATACATATTCAACATGTTAGCATTTGGCGCTTCTGAGGATGAGCAGATATTGATCACACTGACCTCCTTAGGTCCCCTCAGTGCTGGGTTGGATAATCAGGGCAATCAAAACAAGGCCTTATTCCCTGCAGCTGCTGGCTTCTCCTTCGCTTCTCTCAGCTAATCAAACCCCTACCGGCTTAACGGAGAGCCTCTTCTTAAACACCGGCGTAAACACTTTTGTGTTTAGGGACGCCAGATCCTCAACAGGGGCGGCACCAAATCAGGTCGCCGCCGAGAAAAGCCGTTTTCACGGGGTATAATCGACATTATTCAACCTCTGTGCACTCGGCATCGCTGACAAAAGCAGGGAAAATATTCCACCCCCTCTGTATTCAAAGGAGAAAGGAGAGAATGCTCCAGAAATCACTGTAAACCAGGATATGTACTTATAAATTATTGTTGGTGTTATTTCGACAGTACTGAAATCTAGGCCTGTACTTAGGAAGATGATTGAGAGGAGAGATCTGTGATTGAGTAGGATATATGCTTCCATGTCAATGGTAGAGTTAACATACTCTGTCTGAGAACATTTGCATAAAAAAATGCTGGGTTCCAATCAGAAGAGGAAAAACTGTCCCATTGACATCATGTAAATCTGACGTTGATGTCTCATCTGAAATGTGAATACGTGGGATCCTTTGTCATGATAATACCTGGCTGGCTGCAGCGTCTGCCAAACCCGCTATATTAGCTGCTCAGAGTGAGGCAATTCTTGGAAGAAAAAATAAAACTTTTCAAGAGGCTCTTGGAAAACCAGGTCTGAACAATGAATCAGATGAAAGACTTCGATTTTTACGTTTTCTCTCAATACTATGATAAAAGTATGCACTTGCCTGTTCCTGGCATTTAAAAGGTTAGTGATGATTCTGAGAAAAGTACAGTTGTATTTCAGTTGAAGACTGTTGCTAGGCAGCGCACACGCATATTCTGGATATGTAAAGAGAGCACCCGTGGATCATCAGGACTGACTAATGAAACATGACCTCAGCTGGTTGTAAGCTCATCGATTCTCACAGAAATTGTCTACAGAGTTGTTGTTGATTATGATACAGAAAGGTGAGGTTTGTTGTTATATTTGGTTTATTTGTCTCTCGTAAGAGGCATTGCATTTACTTTACGTGAAACCGACTTGAATTAAAACAATTATTTTATTGTTGGTATTTCCGCTGTCGACAAAGGTACTTTTTCAGTTTGTTTAAACCATTGACTACTTATTTTTGCTTGCTACTCATTGTCACCAGAAACCACCGTCATTAAGCACCACAATTGTTTTACCTCCAGAATTGCCAGAGGTTGTAAACCATAAATGGTGTTGAGTTTCTATTTTCAACAAAATCCTCGTTATTCTGCATGCCTTTTCTTCTAAGATGAAAGCCCCTCGTTCCCTATTAATGTCAAAGTTGGAAAATGTTTGTGTGTGCTCGGGTTCACTTACACAGCTGGTAAGAAAGACAGGAAAGCAGGTGCAGATAAACAAACTCCATCTCCATCTGTCCCCAATCTGGCTGCTGACCGTCACTTTTGTCGGCTAAAAAGCCACGGCAGGTCACATGAAAAGACCAATTGTTTGTCTCAAATACGAGAAGGTCACTACGTCCTGGTAAAACTTAATGCACCCCTCTCATTTGTTATTCTAAATAGGCTGTCACTTGGTCACTTAGCCGTTATGAAGATGAATAGTGCTTAGTATCAACACCTATTACTGCTCTTGGTCACAGTCTGAAGGAAACATAATAGGTCGCAAACAATAATCAGGAACATTAATAATATTTTAAGCCTTTCCTTTTTTTTTCTTTGGTTACCCACACTATTTTATTTTCACTTAAGGGACATCAGGCAGGGCATCAGAGTGTGCTGTGCTTAACGCTTCAGTGGGCACATGGAAGGCTGGGGGGGGTTATGGGGTGTCTCCTATGGATGTAGTCTCCTGTAGTCTCCTCTCCTCGTCTCGCGTCATCACGCTCTGTTGCAATCAAAGCCTAGTTGGCTCGGGCGTTGTACTGTTGCCTGCTAGGGATTAAAACCTGGGCTCCAACTGGCCGAGTCCACATGTCGGGGAAAAAAAGGAAAGGAGACTACAGAAGAACCTCAGATGACCGAGATGCGACCATAAAGTGTCTTCAGCCTCATCCAGGCCTGTGGGTGGGAGGAGGCCTGCTAGGTGCCTTTAGACCTGGGAGTTGGGTTCAAGTGGGACCCCACCAAGCACCCCCTCCTCCCCCTGCCTCTATCTCCTGCCTCTCCTTGACTGTGCCAGCCAAAGGTAACAGAGCCAGGGCTCACCTGTGAGGACAGGACTGGAGCACAGCCTAATCATCTGGCCCTGTGTCAACCGACCATTGGCCTGGCTGGAGCTCCAATCACACGACAGATGGACCCCCTCCCCTCCCTTGTCCTCGCCTCCACGGACATGGGACAGATGAAGTGGATGGTGAGACTACAAGGATTTTAGAACTTTGCCTCGCTTTTGTTTGCTGAATCTGTTATATTTATGTTGGTATGTAACAGATTTATGGGAAACTGATCAAGCCGTAAAGAAAAACAAAAAGAGAAGCTCTGTCATAAACACAGATATGACACCCAGGAGTAAACAAGCATGGCTGACTTTCATGTATGGATCAGCAATTAAAAAATATGAAAACAAAGGATGTGACGGCCAAGCGGCCTTCTATAGCTGCATCACACACAGACACAGACACAGACACTGACACACACACCACAGAAGAAGACAGGTGCTGTCTTTGGAAACGTCGGAGTGAAGTTTAACAATTAAAACTACCCTTGAATGAAAGAGTGGCAATATAATGATGTCGCTAAATCAATTTCTTTGAACCAATCTTTTTGTTGTCACCAAATGAGTGTAGCTTATTAGTGTTTTGTAGTGTGTAGCAAGCACGGAATAGCAATCACAGTACAGTGAATAAGCTCTATCATTCTTCATTCTTCATTGGTTGCCCTTGGTCCTTTCAACACCAGTGTGAATACAGGACAGTACACCTCTGTATTCTGAACAGTATTGAATAGAAGAAAGGTATTCGCTCTGGATAAGAGCCTCTGCTAAATGAGGGATGTTTTCACTGCATGAAATGATTTGGGCTGACTTTTGAATGAACAATATCAATGGGTGATGTGGACTTCCTGGCCAGGTATTTCTGTTTGAACAAACTGTGGAACAAAAAACAGAATGTTTCACAGCCACAACATCTTTTGTGCGCGTAAAAGACATGCGTACCTAACATTTTTCAACCTTTTCATCTCAGCATGCCAACCAAACAGCTTTTCAGCCTGGGACACACACCACACACACACAAATCCACATGCGCAAACAGAAAAACTGATAGCTTCTGTTTAATGAGAATACTGTTCGAAACTGTTCCATATTTATCAGAGCGCCGCCCCGCTGACTGTGGGGCTGGTCGCTTTGGCGACGGCCTGCAGTCGTCCCCTCCTTTAACCAGATGGATGCAGCTGCAGTCCGACTGTCTCCGCAGTGGGAGGTTCCTTAGAAACAGGCCCAGCAGGAGTGTGGTCGGGCCATGATCTGGCGCCACGGAGATAGAGTGACTCTCCAGCCTTCACTTTCCCCCGCCACCGGAAAATTCTGTCAGAACCCGGTGAGAGGGAGCCTTCTCTGCCCGCTGAGGCGCTGCTGCTTCTGTGGCTGAATTACCAAGCTTTGTTCTGCTCCTGGAGTGTTGATGTTTGGGGCACTGGTGGCCATGTGGCGGCGATTACATACTGTATGCGGATTACACATGGCAACACACACACACACATCTGCGGACATGCATACACACACACGTCGAGCCTACACTGGGATTTACCATTGCAGGCACGCACACAGACATGTGTAAACACGCTCATACACACATAGTGACAAAACACAAACAAGCAAGCACAAACATACAGACTCTGGTAATGTGTGCATAAACACTGAAGCACTATACACTGGCATAAATGGGCCCAAACAGAGTATTTCACAGTGGGCTCAAAGTGAATCGTTAAAGGCTTAGTGCGGCACACACGGCGGGTTTATCTACGTCATCCAAGTTTCACAAATAAGCTATAGACAGATAGTAGAAAACCGCCTCAACACTGTGCAGAGGTGTGTACGTGTTTCAAATGGTTTACAGGTTAACAGAGACACCTGATATAGAGATGGTGATGATGATTATTACGTGGTTTCAAAATGAAATGATGGGGGAAAAACAGCCACAGATGGTGAAAAGACTATTATCTCTTGGTTTCAGAGCTGACAATGCCATGGTGTGTGTCTTATTGGATCCATTTCCCCAAGAAGTGTTTTCCTTATGGAGAAAACTGTCCCATCATTTAGGTTAGGACCCCTCCTCGGGGTGTCCCTGATGATGCCTGCCAATAACTACAATATATTTCAGGCTGATGACGGTGCCTAATTATAATTACCCTTGGCGCCTTTAATTCACGCTTGGCCAGTAGTATGGTTCACGTCGGGCCGGGAGTAACAGCCCACGAAAAACAGATTCACGTCGAAGACCGGGAACAATTCTTTTTTGGATAATAGACCACAAAATTGTTCATTAAGCCAATGCGTGCAAAGTTCCCCGAATTTCTATTGTCTTTGTCTCATTTAATGCTTGTCACGTGTGAAATGAACGATCAGTCCTCCGTGAGCGCTTATGATAAAAAATGACACTCGAAGACCTGAAATATGGTGCTTCATGGGAGCCTGAGCCAACTTTTACAAGGTTAATGAAGTCTCACTAACTTTAATAGTCTGTTTTCCGACTCATGTGTCTTCATAAAGCGCCCTTCTCCCTAAAGTCTGCAGGCAAAGGGTGCCATTTCAAACGCCCGTGCCAGGCGCACGTGCACGCAATGTGAGGAAGCTGGTGATGAATCACTTCCTCCCCTCTCCTTCTCCTCCTGTTTCTTTTCTTTCACACCCAGCAGAAGTCACTGGATTACCTTGATTTCCCAGCCGCCTGGAGGAGAGGAAACAAAGAGAGAGGGAGTGAGGGTGAGGGGAGAACAAGGGAACCTCTGCAGCTTCCTAATCACCTGGACCAAAGGGGAGAGACAGGAGGTGGCGGCTGGGGGAACTCTCTCCCATGGGCGACATTAACTGGCAACCTCAGCAGGCAGCTAAGGTGAGCGCTCGGGGCCTGTTCCCGACCCCAGAGAGGGGGGAGAGAGACTGCTGTGTGGGTTGGGTGGGTGGGTGTGCAAGTGTGTGTGTGTCGGTGGGTGCCAAAAAGGCGCAACCTAAGCCTCTTGCTTCACCCCTCTTATCTCTTCCTATATCAAACACTTTCTAACTGTTAGAAAGTGTTAGAAACTGTTTCTAAACTAAAGTCGAGTTGAGCCTTGTGTCTCTTTTTGTCTCTTTCTGGGTCTTGTCAAGTGGACCAGCATTGTTGAAGATACAACTTGACAGTGTGTGTGCACGCTCATGTTAGTATTTGTGTGTGTGTGTGTGTGTATGTGCTACCCGACTCTGACACTAATGAAACAACACCCAGCTCCAACAGCCACCTCTCTTTGTTTTGTATCTTTGAGCACACTTCAGCATAAGAACCAGCACCTTTTAATAAGCAAACACACCACTAGCATTACACCCACATCCTCAGCTCACGCACACATTCTTAACCTACCCTTAACATGGATCTACTGTACGTACTCACATCCCTGGGACATGCAGCAGGCATCGTTTCAGATATTTGGAAATTGTAGCAACGAGTTTGGAGCAATACTTTCCTAGACAAACATAAGGGAGTTTTATGACGAGCAAGTTTATTTTAAGCAGGAAGAGTGTATACTGCAGGGGTCCACAAGGAATATACCAAGCTTCTCTCACACATAAACTGCTGGTTCTGTGGCTGCCTTCGTACTTAGCTAGAGAGCAACACTGGCTGCCATTCCAAACCTCCAAAGTCAAGGCATTACACCCTGCAGCTATACTAGTACCAGGAGAAGAAGGCTCAAGTGCATCATTGTTGCTATGTACTGTAGTCAATCTCCATTTCCACAGCTTCTTTATAAGTAATGCATCATGCTTTGATGCTTATTACATCTGCAGGGAAGAAGGAAGGAAGCACTTGGAAGACACCCAGAAAAGTCTGTCTTCATTTACAGTGGGAGTATTTTGGCATGCACATTTTATTCTCACTCATTAACCTTTTTGGGTGCTCATGAGCCAAAGCAGTTCTCAGAAAGTTGAGCCCCTTGGTTTGTATTTATTACTCGTAGCATTTTTTTTTAATGGCTGTTATTGGACATTAATTGCTGCACCTGGTTGTGTCTGTAAGGAAAACGGCGGTGGATGATGTGGGGATTTTGCAAATGAAGGATAATGTTTACAGTAGGTTCACATTCTTGCATATTTGTATTAATTTACCTGCAGAGGGTGGGCATGGTTCAATTGTTTGTGCCACACACTGATAGGGCCCTGTGCAAGAGTCGTGAAACATCTGTGCTTTTATCAATCTTTACGTTGGCCGTTTTGAAACTATACAGATTCAAACGTAGTCACGCATGGAGATTGCATCGAAAAGTTTAAACAGTCCTTACAAATACTGAATAATGTGAATCATGCAGTAGTCGTAAAACTGAATCTAGGAACAGTCCAAGAGTATTTCTGTCTCTTCAACTCTTATCCTCATCCTGTTTCCAATATCCCTTAAGTCCATTACGTTGATTACTGTAGAAATATTGAATTTGACAAATGAAAGTATATTTAATAATGATAGTTGCCATAGCAGCACCATTTTCCCATAACTCGGCAGGACATGCTTTTTCTCAATAAAAGGATAATGACTTAGTACATGAGGCATGCAAGTCTAGAGTGACTCGAGAAAAAGAGGCATGTGTTTAGAATTGATTCTTTTCACATGGTTCATTCCTTATGACATGCAATTAATTAGTTCCTTTAAATCATGTTCTCATTTGGCTAATTGGAAGAGAGACCAAGAGAGAGACAAAGAGAGAGAGAGAGAGAGGGGGGGATGGGGGGAGAGAGATGCTAGCATAAAGAACTTTTATGTTGGGGACAAAAAAAACATGCCTTTCTTCCTGTATGTGTGTGTGTTTATATACTGGTCGCAGCTGGTGTAAGCAAAGGAGCTGTGCTTTTGAGGAGGGAAGGGGCAGTGGGGGAGGTGGGTGGGCTGGGGTGAGTGTGTGTTGGGGGGGCTGAGGGGTGGGTTGGGTAGTGTTCCAGAGAGTCGAGGACATCTGCAGGGAGGCTGTTTGGAAGATACAAGTTGTGCTCCAGATGAGAATAGATGGGCAGGGGGTGCCGAGGAGGGGGATTGTGGGTTTTGTGGGCACAGACTACAGTGACTCACCGCCTGGCAGATGCTTGTGGCCTGGCACTGCTCAGTCAGAGCTTCAGTCAACCCTTTTCTCCTCAACCTCAGACCAGGCCCAGCCTGGCCGGGCCAAGCTAGGCTACTGGTAACTCTAGGGCAAGGAAATGTGCAGCTTTTCCAATGACTTTTTGGCATGACTGAACCGCCAGCCTGAGATCATGATTTTCTTTTCCTTTTCAGTCAAAAGCAGCAGTACGTGTCTGCACCACTGTTTTATTTCCTGGAAATTCTCTCATGTACAAGGTTTGTGTACTTAGCTGCCTTGGCTTAAATTAAAGGGACACAGATTGTTGGAGGATGTTGGTGCTTTTCTAACAAAAAATACTTCTGAGTGGGGCTGAGTCTATTCATCCCGTATGGTGAAGCTCTTCACTTTAATAAGCAACCAAACATCTCCACTGTGGAACAATGACAGCGCTCCTAGATTGGCCTTGTTTTGTACTTTTTCTGTGAAACCAAGGTCCTGTAAGTTGTTATGTGCTGGGCTTCTTAGAAATGTGTAGGTTGTTTGTCCTTAAATCTAAAGTTGTTGTGTGCCTTGTTGTATTTGAAGTTGTTCTGTCCTTCTGATCAGCCATATTAGAAATGGAGCATCGATCATCACCCTGTCAGCCGGCCTCACTTGGGTGTGGGATCCTTCCTCTAGACCACCTACATGCCAAGGAATCGCCATCCCATTGCACTGACCGAGAAAGGAAACGGATGACTTGTTTGGGTGTGCGTGTGTGTGTGTGTGTATGTATCTGAGGCCTGAAGGTCACTTACACACGGAACACGATTAAGTGACTCCCACCAAGTGCTTTTCCCTTCTCTCTCTCTCTCTCTCTCTCTCTGTCTCCTACCTCTCAATTTCATCCATGGTCCTATCAGCCTCTCCATTTACCTCATCCAACTTCTATTTCACACTGTTCCTCTATCCCTATCCCCTCTATTTCTTATTCTCTCCTCCCTTCCCCTTATCGCTTTCTGTCCAGGATTTAAGATGTCTTTGAGAAACCTTGAGACGGATGAGGCTCTCAATTGGAGGCAACTCTCGGCACTGCAAAACAATGGAGCCCAGAGCCGTAAATCTGGAAATATCATCGAGGATGACAAAGCCGTTTGCCTCCGAAAGCCTATAGGCTGTGATGCAATAATGTTTGTGGGGCCGCGCGGAAAAAGTTGTCATAAAACCCCCAACATATGCTCAATACAGACGCCACGCGACCGTGTGAAATTGAATAACCTGCGTCACGTGACGCGCGGCCTCCGGAACGCACGTAAATCTCCTCGTGCTTCACGGGGCCCATTTAAATGCAATCAACGGAAAGTAAAAAGTAAAAAAAAAGGACATTTTGTGCGCCATTGAAATATGTTTCTCATTAAGCATGGCGGCAGGAGAGATGGACCGTTGACGCTCAGATGGCGCTCCTTTCATATCCACCGCCATAAGACCTCACACAGCTGCGTCTGGAAGGAAAAGAGTGCTTTCTGTTTTCATGTGGTAGAATAGCGTCAAGAGGCACTCTGGGAAGGTTCAAGTATCGATGGTGAGGGGGGAAAAGTGGGATTATTTTAATTCCAGTGGGTGTGGGCTTGGCAGGGGTGGGGTGCGGGAGGGGGAGGTGCGGCGACATTTGCGCCCTTCCTCGCTCTCTGAAGATTTTAAAATAAACTTGAATCCTCTTTCAGCTCTTTCTTTTATCTCCTCCCAAACCACACACACACCACATGAAATAACACCAGCATGTTGGGGGTTGGTCACATCTCAGTGTCAGAATAGATAGATACACAGTGCTCCTGTGACTGTAACCCCACAGTGTACACACACAGTACTGAACACACTCCACAGTGTACACACACACACACACAGTACTGAACACACCCCACAGTGTTCACACACAGTACTGAACACACTCCACAGTGTACACACACAGTACTGAACACACTCCACAGTGTACACACACACACACAGTACCGAACACACCCCACAGTGTACACACACATTATTGAACACACCCCAGAGTGTACACACACAGTACTGAACACACTCCACAGTGTACACACACACAGTACCGAACACACCCCACAGTGTACACACACATTATTGAACACACCCCACAGTGTACACACACATTACTGAACACACTCCACAGTGTACACACACACAGTACCGAACACACCCCACAGTGTACACACACATTATTGAACACACCCCACAGTGTACACACACATTACTGAACACACCCCACAGTGTACACACACATTACTGAACACACTCCACAGTGTACACACACACAGTACCGAACACACCCCACAGTGTACACACATATTATTGAACACACCCCACAGTGTACACACACATTACTGAACACACCCCACAGTGTACACACACACACACAGTGCCGAACACCCCAGTGTACACACACACACACAGTACTGAACACACCACAGCGCTCCTGCCAAGAGATCCACACACCTACATACCCCGCAGTGCCTCCCAGAAAACCATGTCAGTGTTTCTGGCCCACGTTGTTGGATGGCATTGTAAAAAAAAACCCTCTAAGCTTACTTTGACTGTAAGCTCAGCCTCCTCTCCTCTCGCCTGCGGTGTTAGTGGCACAGGGAACACACGACGACATGCTGTTTTTTAACTCTTGGCTCAACTATCCGCATCGCCGTGGCAAGGAGGACACCCAGACATGTACCCTAAGGTCACCCACACCATAAACCACGAGTGGGCATGAATTTGAAGGCAGAACAAATACGTAAATAGGGAGAGAATGAAAGGAGGGGAAGGTAAGACAGGGGAGAAGGCTAGGGGCTGTGGAGGGGGAGGATGAAAGGTCAGCGGATGAGGGGGGATAGGAAGAGAAGATGAGGTGAGGAAGGAAGAAAAAGCATGGTGGCTAGAGTAGTAGAGGATCAGAGGGGTCATGGAAGGAAACGCTGAGAGGAGGAAGGAGCGGAGGAAGTCATCTGCAACGGTGAACCTCTGATGGAGAACGCTGGCTTCCAAATCACTGTGTCTATATTTCGTAACTATGAACACATTCTTTTGTATGTGGCTAAGCAAGCGGAACCCCTACGAGAGGCATTTTTTACACTATGTTGGACAAAATCATTAACAGGCTCTTCTTACCTTTCTGACCGAGGGCCTCCATCTATAATTCATACTAATGGTCCCGTGTGTGTAATTATACAGTCGCTTCGTGGTTGTTGAGGACCGTTGTACAGTTGCTTACTTTAATGTGGGTTTCCTGTTGGTTTCAGTGCTAGATCGTTGGTTTGGGTTTTCAGCAGGTGAGAGAGAGGCAGTGTGCATGTGTGAATGTGTTTGAACAGCTATAGGCAGCTCCCTCCACACACATTCTGACCAGACTCCACCATCAGCCTCCAGCTATTTATTCTCTGCAGTATAAAAAAGTGTGACACCTAGAGAGAGAGCGAGAAAGAGAGAGAGAGAGAGACTGGGAGTAAAAGATTGTAAGAACAGCCGGCTATGAAATATCAGAAATGTGTGTACTGTATGCATCCATCTAAACATAAGTGTGTCTGTCTGCGTATAGTCTCAAATAAACCTTAATAATTGTGTATTTACAGTGTATTTGTGTGTGTGTGTGTGTGTGTGTAATTGTGTGGACATAGTCACCCTCAGAACCTGAAAGTTCACGTCAGAGAACAGTAGTGCCTGTCATGTCGATGAAGGGTCCCCCTAACAAACACACACAGCATGAGATGCTCACAGCAACAGCATTACACAGAAACGCTGCCGGTCAATAACGTTTAGCAGACTGGGTGAAGTGTGTAGCACTGTTGTTGTCTTGTGTTTTCGATAGGAAGATACAAAATATGTGAGACAGCGTTGGTTGAAAAATGTTGAGTTTCAGGTGGTAGTGGTTTACTGTGAAGTCTGTCATGGTATTGTTGCACACACAATAACGACAATCGATTATGGAACACATAGGTCATTCTGAAGACCCTGACTGAACCCAAGTTCTGATGATCTGTTTGCCTCCATTTTCTATTTACACACGAGAAGGTTACTGACATACAATTAAGGTCTAGGCTGTACCTTCAATACAAGCGGGCTCCATAAATGGAGATACAAGATATTCATAATTTGGTCAAATGCAGCTGGTTTGTACAGTCACAATATGCTTTTTACTTACAGTGCAGCTGTCACTTTGATTGATTACTTCCGCAAATGTCTAAAGGTTGGCCACCTCACCTTTCGACGTTTTATGAAGGTTAATTTTCCTCCTGTTTATTTTGTGTGAACACCAAAATACCGGCCACAGACTAATAAAATAAAAAAAACAACATTGCAACAACTGGCTTCAGCAGAATGTCAAATAGCAGGGATAGGGTAGGGATTAAATTGTTAACAAGACTTGCAAAATGTTTACTTTATGGTGTCAATCAAATAACAAAATAGTCTACTCCAGCAGGGACATCTACACTACACTGATTGGCTTTGTTGAGACTCATGTTGATAATAACTGACTTTTCAGTAATTCCGTTAGTGTGCTGAAGCGAAGGCTAGTTCATAACCTCACCTGCTGCCTGGATGTGATTTTAATAAGAGGAGCAGGGGGCTGTGATAAACAAATTAATCCCCCACTGGATGCAGTGGGTTGTAATCTGTGATAAAAACTGCTGGGTTTTGATTAGACAGATAAAAGTTGTTATTTGGTTTAGTGTCGGCACCATGTTGTGTGGTGCTGATAGTGTAATCCTTCCTGTTGCACATGACCTATATTCACCCTATTTACAAACTCACCCCGGATTGAGTATTTTTTACACAACTTCCCTCCTTCATTCGGAAAATACGTGAAAGGGTATTAAAAAGCTGTTTTGGGGATTTCTGATGTTGCTAATGTCAGTTTCTTTTCTTACTTTTTCATTTCATTTTGCAGATGTAGTTTTTTCTCAGTCTGAGTTTGTGGAACGCATTCCAACACGTCCAGTACGGTACATGAAAGTGGAGCCGTGCCACCCTGCCGCTGCATGTGCCTGCTGGGGGTGAGTTAGAGCACGAGGCTTCAGGCAGTACACTCTCATAGGGAGCTGTAAAGCTGCGGACATCTGGTTTAGAAATCATCTATATTTCATAGTGGAGCACACCCTGCTGTGTTGGCCTTTAATTGGGTGGACAACAGCTCATCGCTCCCCAATGGTTACAGTACGTTACAAGAAGAAAGACTGGAATTTGAATGTGAAGGATCTCGTTCCTCTAGTGATAATTATGTGACTTTGACTGTGAAGGGCGAAACGGAAAGAGAGAATGGAGCCCTTTTCTTGTATTTCTCAAAATACTTTTTCTTCATAATTGGTGACTGATCATAGATATCATTAAATTGCCTTACCATAAGGACTTGACGATTTCATGAAGTAGGACTAACAGTCTCCAAAGTTGTAATGCCACCCACAAGGGCAATGTTTTTGAGATAAAATATTTAATATATAATTAAAGCAGTAATTAATTGAATGTCCTCTTATGACATTCTCTTTCATAGCAGCTACAAAATACTGTAGATCCAGTTAAAAAGGGACTACAATAATGATAATGAAAGACCAGAAATCTTCTCAGTTCATAGATAAGAAATGTCTAGGCAAAATAAAGAAAGTACACTTGGTTTGCTTCATTCAAAGCTACAGAGTAAACATGCGAAGGAGAAAACCATAAGTTAGTTGTGACTGTGAATCCATCCCAAAAATCACTATAGTCTTGTCAGTTATAGTTGGTAATTTTAGACAAAAAGAGGTTTAGAAAGTCAGAGAAGTCAAGTCAGTAGAAATGATGTGTTGATTGCTTTAAAAGGCTACAGTTTTCAGTTAACTGTCTGTATGTGCAGACATGGCCAAAACTATTGGCACCCTAGCACTTATTTCAAATAACTCACAAAACTATTCTCTAAAAGAAAGTTCACAATGGCAATTGTCTCCTGGCATAGATCCACTATTCTTGTTCAAATTGCTCCAGTTCTTCCAGACTTTCAAGGTGCAATATGAATCTCTGATCCAGACTCTTTACTGGCTACAGAATAGTCTACCATTTTGCCCTAAAATAATTGTTGTTTTTGTCCTGATAAAATAAAAAACGGTGTCCTTGGACAGAGACCCAGAATTCTGACACTTGTTCTATTATGGTGCCTTGAAATGTTCTTCAGCCTTCTATCTAATTTTAAAATGTACCTATAATATTGTCCCATAATACCTGTGTGGATGATATCATTTTTTTGGGCAGACATTGCACCTCCATTAAAAAAAGTGTCAATTATGTTTTCTGCCATTACTTTAATCTTCTAACATATGTAGTAAAGATGCAGATACAATGGGGGTCCTTTCCTAGTTTTAATCTCGAAAGACTGTGATTGCTTATTCTTTCAGTGCCATACGCTACACATTTTTGAACAACATTTATTCAGTTCCACGACTGAGGAAACAATGGCATGCTAAAGAAAAGCCCTTTCTTCAGCTGGTGGGCTGTCACTAAGTCAATCTGCTCTCAGCACCAACCCTCCACATTCAACACAGGCTGCCACACTCTCTGGAACCCCAAGGTCTGACTTTTCAACGAGTGTTGACGTCTTTTGTTTTCATATACAGCTTCTGGTGCCATTTATTCAATGGAGAAATTGTGGGAATGGAGAATCAACAGGAGGTTGACCGCAAGACAATCGTATTAATCAAGACTTAACTAAAGAGGAGGAGGGAGTTTATAACAAGAAATCCATTACAATAAGGGCTTGTTTTTAATTAAAGTTTCCCTTAAGCTCATAGCCCCCCTTAACTTAGCCGCGCTCAAGCACACAAACACAAGTGCACACACACACAACAACACCCACAATCTCCAACCAACACGCACACTTGAACACACACACGTACACAATAGTTCCCCTTGCGACGCGGCGAGCATGATGTTGGCACGTGGTCTGGCTTCATGTATCACCAGTGTGCCTGTCCATAAGCAAAGCAATTATAGCATCTCGGGCAGCAAAAAAATAAAAACGCTAAAGAATGAAAACAAGACTGTGATGAGCGTGTCCTGGTGAATTGATGGGTTTGAAATGGCAAGGTGTTTGTGTTTTGCACAGCTCCCCTGGAGGCCCTGGGAGGGATGCTACCCCGTCTTCCTCCCTCCACGCGTCGCTCATCATCCCATTCAAATGAAATGTAAATCCCCCTCCGCACTCTATGCCAGCACCTCTCAGTCTCTCTCTCTTTCTATCTCCCCGAGTCACTCACTCAATCTCTATGTCTGGGTCGGTCTCATTCCCTTTTCGCTTACTCTCTCTGTCTCTCTAGCAAACCAACCCTATTAGAGCCTCCTCATATGCCTCTTTCTCCCTCTCTCTGTCCCTGTCTCTTTGAACATGTCGCAGCTATTCCCTTTGAAAAAGCTTTTCTGTAATTTTCCAAACAAAAAGGTATGTTTTTTCTATGAATAGCCCCGAGTAGCACCTCCATGTTGGATTGGCATGAACAGTTGTCGAAAACCTCGGGGAAAATAAACGCTGTATCTCTGTATACCTATGACCCCGGTGTGTATAGATAAGCACATTTTCCGAGGTTGTTGCACCACGCAGGTAGATCAACCTGACAAGAAGCTGCTTTTCCTGCTCTCATGCTGTCCATAATAATAACATAACAATGCAAGATTGTCTGGACCAGACTGAGAACACTGTCTGTTTTCCTAACAGAACACAATAAACACTAGTCAGACCTTCCTTCTAGAAAAACGTATTTTATTCATCCATCTTTGCTCATTGATAGGATGAAATCTGTCAGTCGGAGGCCGGAAAGGGTTGACTGCCTATATTAGACGAGCTTGGATCATGTGACCTTCTACGACAGAGGTCAGCATGAGAGAGGCAACAGGTTTCACAAATGTCCTTTGGACAGTGGATGGACAGTACAGATGTAGTTTCCACAAAACAAGCCCTTAAACAGCACAACTTCCAGAAATGACGCACATTGTAAATGGCACATAGCTGATAACGCCGTAACTCATATGAGTCAGTTTCTGCATATTTCCTGCTAACTGTCTCCTGCGAATCTGACCCTAGTGCATACCATATTCAATATGCGGACTGTAAGGGGCCTCACTGTATGGCCTCTTTGACCGCAGCAAAGGACAGTCTTATGTAAAACTCATGAAATCCATGGCCGACAGATTGCGCACATATGTACACAATTATTTTAATTCAGAGGGGTCATGGTAATTGCTAACCCCACACTTGCTTACCTCACGACTGATACTTGTTTGAAATGTACGCAGACAGAAGCTCTGGCAGACACGTTGCTCATGGCCGACAGTATGGTTCGAATTTTGAAAGCCATCTGGTGAGTGTCAGAATCTGAAGGAAGACTTGCTCCTGCTGTTTTGTCAGAAAGGCTACGACCATACAGTATCATGAGTATACAATATTGCGTAGGTACAATGCCTACTTATGGGTGTGCAATTATAAATACAATACATTGGATGGCATTTACCGTACACACATAGCGATTATAGAAGGAGGCTTGTGCAAACTAAGCTTTCAGAATTATTCTAACCTTCATACAAATTGAAAGTATCTATGATTCCCATAATACAATAATTATGACATATTTCCAAATTACATAAAGGTGGGTGAAAAAAAGGAATGTCTTTCACAAGATGTAATTATTAAGACTATTACTCAGTTTGCTTTAGATATATCGGCCAGTGCAGTTGATAAGTGATAAGTCTAGCTACATTAGTGGGGCAATTTCCTGGAAGTGATTGTTTGCAAAGCCTTCGTGTTCCTCAACTCCAGTACTGAGTGTGCCTACAAGTGTTTTTCATCCTGAAGATAAAGCATATCAAAACATATATCATACATACTGTACTTTTTGAATCCCCCAAATTCCTCAACTGATCACAAGAAGTCTGTTGTACTTTGCGCAGGGAGAATAAAACTCCCTCATTTACATTCTGGCTCTGGGCGGATTTGGTAAAGCTGTTGAAGACTTAGTTTAGTGGGTGGGGTGGGGTTGAGCTCATTGCACAGTGCGATGGGTTCCAGATACTGGGATGAGATTGTGGAATGGGACCAGAGTAATCCCAGGTCACCTTCACACACTCAACATCCTCCCTTTTTTTCGGGCCCTTTTTCTCTCTTTCGGCCGGTCTCTCTCTCTCCTCGCATCAGTCAGTCTGTCTCTCTCTCCTTGCATCAGTCAGTCTGTTTCTCTCCCTATCCATCTTTTATCCATCTCTCTCAGTCTCTCGCTCTCTGTCCATCCCTGGACATGTCTGTTTCTCTTTCACACATCACCTCTCTGTCTCTTTGACCCCCTCCTCCAGATTTGAGCAGGCTGTCACGTTACATTGTAATTTGACCTACAGTAAGTAACAGTGATCTTTGCCACGAAGGAATAAACTATCCTTTGGACTGTTGAATAATCTGACAGTACCCCATTTGCTGACAAAACATTGATTGGGGGCAATTAATGATTTGAGTGGTATGTTGGTAAGTTGTTGTATAATCAAAGGTTTTCAGAGGCATTTTAAAGCTCAACTTCTGTCTCTTCTTGTCATCTCAGATAAAGCCCTCTTCTTTTTAAGTGGCTGGATATCTTCCAAGTAGTCCCATCAATATTTAATGAGTGAAACACCATGTTTTGTATGCATCTGCCTTGTGGCGTGATAGAGAGGGGACACAAGCACTGAAGTCATGTTTCCTCCTGGGAAAGAAAGAGAGGGAGGCCATGGAAGCTTCAGACTGGGCTCCACAAAGACTTGAGGATCAGGACAAATAATATTGACAGTCCAAGGGATGCTGGACGAGTAAATTAGATATGTCATATCATACTGAAGTAACTCACTTAGAACTGTGTTTGCAGCCAAACTGGTTGGTGAAGAGATATAGACGGGAGCTCGCTGGGTTTTGTTTCTCTGAATATAAAATACCATATCGCCCTCTGTTGTTCATCTGTGGTAAAGCACGTTTCTCCCATCTCTCCCTTCTGTCTTAATCTTTATTGCCTCATTTTAACATGTTCTCTGACAACAGCAGAATAAATCATGTGTATCCTGGTCTTGTTGACAATGCAAGAAACATGAACAATATGATTCATTTTCCAGGTTTGTCTGGGAATTGCATGAATGCTACATGAGTCAGCTATTATAAGCAATACCAGAAGGACAATTGTTTGGATTTTCTAATTGAAAGTAGACCTCAATCTTGTATGCTCTGGTTTTAGGCGGGGATTGTTAACCATCCAAAAGATAGGAAGGGCTCTCAAAGTTAATGCTGTATTTTAAGTGTACTTGACAAGTTCCAGTGAACACATTTCAAGTCTCTACTTTATACCTTGTTCATGTATCCCATCAACAATGCTTTCTGGTACTGTCGTCCAATTTTACAAGTTGTTGTAACTCCTGTACTGTTTGCATCTTGCTTTGTAAGGCAACAGTGATTAGGTTTATTGAAAAAGGAACATGAGACACTTCTGCCATCTTGTGGATAAACATTATAAAGCCAAGGTATTGTAATAATTTGTAATCCACGCAATGTGAATGGGCTTTATCTCATTCTCTCTCAGCGTTTGAATAATAGGAGTTTTACTAAACGTTTGAGTTTTGAAAAGAAATGGAAGGCTACATTTTAACTGATGTCTATCTCTGAACATTCCCTAAAGAAACACAACATCTTCTTAGAAGTCAGAATGTCTTCACCATGTTACTATGGGAACAGCCGAGACCTGCAGGGCACGCTGACCTATCACTTCCCAGAGTTCCATTGGTTATGAGGGTGTGGGTGATATCTTCTCCACCATGGCAGAACCATCCACAATCGTCTCAGACATCCACAGGTTAGTTTAAATAATATCAGGAAAATATTTTTTTAATCAACCAGACGTGTTTTCTTGTTTAAAATGTATTTCCTCATGAACATTGATACATTTTACAGAAAGGTCCCAACTATGATATTACTATTATACTATTATATTGAAAAAACATGACTCAACAGATGTTTTCTCATATCCCTTCCTCTTCTATTGTGAAGCTTTATAAACAACTTTGATGAGTACATTGTCATTAGGGAGTCCAGATGCCTAGTTGGAATACCTGATTTCAAGCCGGCCAATCACTGTGGAAACATCTGTTTAGTACAGGGAGAGGAGCAGGCTGGGGATCCATCCAACAGAGATCGGGGCTCTAGAGCCTGCAGGCTATCAAAGAACCCTGCTAATTGTACTCCAAATGTGAGCAGCCATAAACACAAAAAAAATGAAACCTAAGCTACAGTAAATTAGGTGTTGAACTCCTTGTTTATATTCCATCCATATTAAAGCCATTAGATGGGTGCCATGTAAAGGGTGAGGTGGGTCATTTTTATAGTGGACTCTAGTACATACAATTTAAAGCATTGAAAATATCTCAGTCAGTTAAGTTAGGACGTTTTTTCTTCTAGCACTGGAAATTGCATAATGCATCTGCTTTCCGTAAATATTTAATAATAGCTGTAACAAATAAGGTACAATTCTGCAGTTGAATGTGCAGTCTTTGACTTTGGTATCAAACCAATGCCAGCAGATGTCCCTGTTTGACTAATTTAAACTTCAGCTAAGAATGTTGCAGTCATCTCCATCATCTACCGCTCTGGAAAACATGTATAGACCACTGCACTGACAATTATGAGTGATCAACAGAAGGGTAACATTTAAGAGGTCACTGCATAGCTTTTTTAGGGTAGACAGGGGTGAAGTGGTCTCTTTTTTTCCAGAGCTGTATGTCTATCCATTGCCATGCAATTTACGCACCTCAAACACATTTTATACCATACTGCCATTTGGCTGTGAATGAATCATTGATGAGATATGGTCCTCATTCCCTGTCAGGTCAAGTCAACCACAGTACAAGGAACTGGTGTGCACTAGTAGGTACATGCTGCTCCACCAGTCATACATTAAGACAAACATTTCATGGCAATTAACCTGTAGGTTAGTATCTCAAAAGCAAGCACAGATTTTCTGCTGATGTGTCTTTGTGTAAGGAAGCGTGAGAGTCTGTGTGTGTTAATCCGTCTGCATGAACACCCTACTGTTGCAATGCTTCGATCCCAGTGAGGAGATAAGGCATGTCAGTTGATATGCTGCAAACATGGTTGCACTGAATGAGCTTGTCGTCTCTCTGTTGAGAAACAATGTTGTTGAGCCATCAGTCTTTATGTGAATATATATTCTTTTTTTTTAAGCAGTAAGAAGAGTTATTCCGTGACTCGATCATACTGATGTGGTTACCCGTGTATCAAGGACCACAGCAATGTTTCCATGACAACTCCCAGTTTTAATTCAAAGGAAATGAGGAGAGAAAGATTGTTATGTTTATTTCCAGATAACGTGGCATTAATGTTTAACAAGACAGAATGTGCAATGTGCCTCATGTCAACAAGATTTTGAGAAACCTTTTATAGTATTAATTTAACATAGAAATAGGTTGGTAAACATCCTATATAAAGATTGTGGACTCTTGGCTGCAAATAACAGCTTTTTCATAGAAGAATCTTTGCTGAAGACACATCCAAAATGGAGAAACCAGCACCCGATTATTTTGCCTACATCAAAGATAACATAGACCTATCATTAAGTCAGGATCACGGCAAACACTTTGCTGCGCAAGAGTGGACGAACCGGAAGTTCAACATGGCGCTGACCATAACTCGGTTTTGCAAGCTTCTATGCACCACTGAGCACTTGCCTTAGAAACTATTGGGACACCATATTTAAACAGCGTTGATGCTTGGTCTGTTTAATAGAAGGCCTGTGTATCATTTGCATCTACCACCATATCTGTGAGGTTTTCGCTAAGCTCAGTCAGAGTGGAATCGAACAGTGATACTACAAAGGATGTCGACGTCAAGAAAATGTAAGTGCTGTACATCGTAGAAAAGAGAACACTTCAGTCAATTTTGATCTACTTATTCTACCTTAAGTAGGATTTTAACAAGAATCAAGTCTAACTTTCAAAAGTGAGCGTTTTGATGTGTTTCAAAGAAACTTGTTATTATTGTAAAGAATTGCATAGCAGGCCTGACTGTGTGCTGAAAGGTGATTCTCGTGCCGTGGCTGGAAGAATATTCACATTTGATTCTGACAGTACTTGTCCACCCTTTGCAATAGTCACATAAACCAATTTGGTCTCTTCTCTCTCCTGGGGGCTTTTGATACACTACCAAATGTGAGCCTGAAGTCACACGTTTAATTAAAAGTAGGAACCCGGGTTCTGTGATGAGACTGAGAATAAAGACTGAAATTCTAGTCCTCGCACTTTCGTGTGTGTGTGTGTGTGTGTGTGTGTTGCGTGGGTTGGCACACCTCTTCACATGTGCATCCATACTGCATTGTGATTAGTGGGGAGCTTTTGGATGTGTCACATTAATCAAGTATATCATGTAGACGTGCTCCTCATGATAACTTTGCCATATTTCTCTCTCCTGTTCTCTCTTCTTCAGCCCTTTAAAGAACATATCTTGTTAATACAAACAGGGACAATCTTTAATAAATCAGTAAAGAGAGGGTTTACATTTGGAGTGGGAGTAAGACTTTGCAGTTGCCATGAACATCAATAGACAGCTAAAACAAGTCTTCTTTATCCACACTGATGTCCATTCTATAACTAACGGATATTATCTCTTGACGTCATTTAATCATAGAAACAAACTAACTTCTAAAGCAAATATATGATGAATATATTTGCCTGCTATATCTCAACATGACTCTTGTCTGATGGTATCAAATGACTAGATTTAGTAGATCTCTCGTTGAACTGCTTAGCAAACTCCCCGCTGCCTCCCTCCCCTTACCCACACACACACACTTTCTTTTGACTCCTTTTATCTAAGACAAAGCGTGCCTTTGAGACTTTTTCTTATTATCAAACATTCACCATTGCAAATAAGCTTGTAGGCTTTCGTCATGGGAGCTTTTAAATCACTGACAAATGAAGACGTATCTCCACAACATCCTGGTTGAACGTTTAAGCCCAACAAGCACAGAATGAATTAGCACTTCAAAAGATACACAGCAAAAACGGATGTGTTTCTTTGGCTGGATGGAACTAAGCTGGATTGCGTCTTCCCATACAATCCCATACACTGGTCTTTATTATTTGTTTTTAAAGCATGATTAATGATCCATGCTCAAGCAAGTATAATATGTCGTCAAAATGAACCAAAATGTGAAATCAGAAGTTGACACTGAAGTAGTTGTACCTAGTGACTCGGATGACGGGTGTATTTTGATGAAAACATCAGCTTCGTCAATGGTGCCGCACAACATTGTTCCCAGATTGATGGACATGAGACTGTTAACAGTCCAGGTTAACACACACTGTATGAGCACTGCGACTTGCACTGTGCATGTTCCCTTGAGCTGCCTCAGTGACCTTCAAGTCTGTGAAGATGTGAGTATTGATCAGGCCTTCAGGCTGTGATGGCTCTGGTGCTGTTGTCCTTTGCTCCAGGGACAGTGCAGACCCATGGAGTGCTGCCACACAGCCAAAGCAATCAGTGTCTCCATCTCCACCACATGGGCCAGACTTCTGCACTCCATCTAAGGCAGGGTTCTCCAATTCCTGTCCTCGAGGGCCGCTGTCCTGCATGTTTGAGATGTTTCTCTGCTCCAGCACACCTGATTCAAACGAATGGTCATTACCCGGCTTCCACAGAGCTTGATAACAACCCATTAACTTGACACAGGTGTGCTAGAGCAGGCTAGATTCAGACTTCTGCCACAACTGATATTATTCGGAAGGGTTCGGAAACTCACATCTGTGAGGACGATTGATGTGGCCTTTATGTCACTCTACTACATTCGCTCTACAATCTAAACCTTTAAACACAATCAAAAAAGCCTGTTTACGGTGGCGTGGCTGGCTAAAGAGGTGTTCATGAGAGGTGGTCGTTGTGTGCGTGAGTCAAGCATCAACTCAAGTTCAAACCCTTTTATGTGTCAGAGAGGGAGGAAACAATGACAAGCCACATTTGCCACTTTGACACGTTCAAAGAAATGTGGCCTTCTAACAAATTGTTCAATTACCGCAAATGTATTCTGTGCTCACAATATATTCCCTGAAATACCTTGGCAGGTTGCAAAAAATAGGCTTCATTAAAATGATATGAAACAATGAAACAACCAATGGACGTCAATAGAGGAATATTAAGACACCCGCGCAGTAGTAAATCTGTGCTTAATTTTGAGATGCTGAACTACAGGTTAATTGTCATGCAATCTTCATCTTAATGTATGACTGGTGAAGCACGTACCTACTAGTGTACACCAGTTCTTTATTCTATTTCTGATCCCTTGTCATATCTGTTAGTTGATTGGTAGAGCTCTGACTCGCTTTATTGTCAGTATACAGTAAAGATGCCGTTATAGACTATGTTGCCTTTTTAATGATCCTTATTCCTTATTCACCCATTCATACTCACACTCACACATACCGACGGTGGAGAGCACCATGCAAGGCGCCGGCCTGCCCATCGGGAGCAACTTGGGGTTCAGAGTCTTGCTCAAGGATACTTCGGCACATGGCCTGGGAGGAGTCAGGGATCGAACCGCCAACCTTGTGATTGACAGAAGACCCTCTCTGCCCCCTGAGCCACAGCTGCCCACACGCATCCCTCTTTATCTATGAAACACTGTTTAGCTTTCAACTAATGCAATAGACTGACAGAGAAAATAGAAAGTGCAGCACACAAAAAAGTTCTGTTCAGCTATCCAATTAGTATTTTAATATCAGCATATTGTTGCCCACATGTAATATCAAATGTATGAATATAAGTTAGAAATATTTTCTCAGCTCACCGAGATGTTCTGAAAAGAGATATTCTCTTACAGCCAATGAAGGATATAACAACTTTCAGACAATTTGCCTGTCATGGTTTTGCTCTCATTTCAAAATGAATTGCTCCGCTTGTTGCTATGGCGATGAAGTTGCCCGGGGGACAAATGTATTTGTCCAACACACACATACACACACACACACTGTTGTCCTATCCATCTTTCTACTGTTAAATGACTGACTCGTGAGCCTCAAGTCATGGTTGCAATTAATAGGTGATACATTATGTTTGAATCACATTGTGGACTATGGACTGAAACTTAAGTTCCCTTTGAGAATTTATACAAATGCACACGTACTTTCTCTGTGACTGACACGCTGAGCCCTCTGTATCAGGCTACATCCCTGCGCCACAGCACTGCATATTTAGATAGTCCCCACCCAAGGTGTTCTCCCTCTATGGAAGAATGGGTGTCACCATTTAGTTGAAGCTTTTATGTTTCAAGACTACTTCTTCCAAGTGTTAGTGCAGATAGAGGAGGACACAGTCAACAGTAATTGCTTTGCTAACTATTTATTCATGTTCAGTATAATTGATATTTAATAGTCATAGATAGCTCGCTTAGTAAATAAGAAGTACCTTATCATCTGGAACCACAAGGAGAAGTGAGGACTGCATTAGAGTGAAGACCCTTTGACAGAGTTGCTGATGAAGGCAGAATAAATCTAACTCGTCTGGCAGAGGTTAAAAAACGGTTTTTCATTATATCCTTTAATATAAAAAGCCTTTGAGTGCTTAGACCAGAACTTCACTAATACTACATAATGCCTGTATGAAGTTCTATTGGTGCCAATACTGGGTGCCATTTGACCTCTTTATTCCAGCACTTTGGTAGGCTATGAGTTTGGTAGGCTGTATGGTGGGGACAGTGCATACTTCTCTCTGAAAATCAAGTCAATTATTTTGAAACGGTAGATAAAATACATGTTTAGGACACAAGTACTGTACATGTAGTCTTACTTGAGTTATTAAGCCAAGTCATGCCAGTAATACACTTTACAATGGCAAACGCTTGCTGTGAACCTTTCTCAAGGTTTGTAATCTTGCTACAGCAATGGAGTCTTAGAAACGACACAGACCAAGTGTACAGACAACACAATGTTCTTCACTCTATCACAATACCACAATGAAACAGGACTGTGAGGCAAACAGAAGCCAACATGATGTTACAAGGCAAAGTAGTCAGTACTCATCACTAAAGGTTTCACGATTTCTGATGTTTTGGGTTAGACTTTATTTAACAACATTAAAGGGATGATACTGTATGCATTTTGCCATGTTGATATTTTTGCAACACTTAAGGTAAAGTTGAGCCATTGGGAAAAGGTTTACAATATAATCATGCAGGACTAATGGAACTGTCAATTTGAGTTAGGAAAGCACATTCATAAATATCTGAGATTCAGTGATTCCTGAATCTCCAGAGGTTTTAACCACACCATCCTGAAACATTGCTCCTCCCACTCTTCTCCTCCAAGCTGATTGGAGGGGAGAGCAGAGGGAGGGGCAGGGAGGGGGTGTGTGTCAGGGTATAATAGTGGGACGCGACGTGAGAGATTCAGTGACTTATTGCCCATGTGTATGCTGTGTGTGCTCCTGGAGCCCCTCCTGCTCAGTCTACTGTCACTGATCCTCTTCGTTCTCTCTGCTGCCGCAATCTCTCTTTTATCCTCCTTTCTGCATTCAATCTCTGTCTCCTTTCCTCTTTTAAGGTTGACTGTCTTAGATTTGTTTTGTTATTCACAACCCTCACCTTGTTCTCTCTCTCTCTCTCTCTCTCTCTCTCTCTCTCTCGCTCTCTCTCTCTCTCTCTCTTCATCTATCGCCTCCCTTTTTTCTCTTTGTTTCCTGAAGTGGCATATGTGAGCGACTGAGCCAGAGTTACCCAGTAATGAGACAAACTCCTGCAGATGTCTGAAGAAAATGATTCCATTGGATAAGGCTGGGGACCGGCAAAGAAAGGGACTGGAAACCAGGACAGGACTGTCTCACTCATCTGCGTGGTGCTTAAATCTGCAACATGAAACAGAAGGATAGAAACCTGGACGTGTTAAGAACTCAGCGAGCCAAATAGAAATGGATTGACCCCTACCCACTCCTCACCCAGCAAAAAAAGCATAAGGTGACAAGGACTCTTTAACAACAGACCAAATCCCTCTGAGACGACACAATGAATGCCACGCAACACCATGGACTGATCCAAGGGTACCACAACAGGAACCACAGTTTGGGGTCCTTGCCAATCAACAAAGATGGCAAGGAGTCATCGACTGGATGTTACGACCAGCTCCTTATCTCCACTGAGGTTTTCCTCACCCTGGGCATTGTCAGTCTGCTGGAAAACATTCTGGTCATCACCGCCATAATCAAGAACAAAAACCTTCACTCCCCCATGTACCTATTTATCTGCAGCCTGGCCGTGGCCGACATGCTGGTGAGCGTCTCGAATGCTTCAGAGACCATTGTCATTGCACTGATCAACGGGGGCAATGTTACCATCCCAGGCACAATGATCAAGAATATGGACAACGTGTTTGATTCATTGATCTGCAGCTCTCTCCTGGCCTCCATCTGTAGCCTGCTGGCCATCGCCGTGGACCGCTACATCACCATCTTCTACGCGCTCCGCTACCACAACATCGTGACTGTCCGGCGGGCGCTCCTGGTCATCACAGGCATCTGGACTTGTTGTACGGCGTCCGGTGTGCTGTTCATTATCTACTCGGAGAGCACCATGGTCCTCATCTGCCTCATCACCATGTTCTTCACCATGTTGGCTCTCATGGCTTCTCTCTACGTCCACATGTTCCTGCTGGCACGCCTGCACATGAAGAGGATCGCAGCCCTCCCTGGGAACGCACCCATCCGCCAGCGGGCCAACATGAAAGGTGCCATCACCCTCACCATCCTGCTGGGAGTGTTCGTGGTGTGCTGGGCGCCCTTCTTCCTCCACCTCATCCTGATGATCTCCTGCCCACGGAACCCCTACTGCACCTGCTTCATGTCGCACTTCAACATGTACCTGATCCTGATCATGTGCAACTCCGTCATCGATCCTATCATCTACGCCTTTCGGAGCCAGGAGATGAGGAAGACCTTCAAGGAGATCTTCTGCTTCTGGCAAAACCTGCCAACCCCATGTGTGTGTGAGCTCCCTGGGAAGTACTGAGCCAGACGGTAACTTGTGAGCATACATCTCCCCACAGGAGGACAGCTGGTCTTCTCCCAAGATAGATTAAACAAGGCAGACAATGAATTGGTGTTGTTTGATTGTTATTTGGGAGGACAAATCAGAGCCTTGTTTTTGCCTTAAACAGAAGTGTTCTGTTTCTAAATAATTAATTGGTCAGAATCTCTCTTTTTGATTGCGAGTGTCAGGTTGCTGAAAAGGTAGGTTTATACAGCCTGTACAACATACAACATGCTTTCTCCATGGCTTTTTTTAAAACACAGGCATGTTCTCTTGTAATAACTGCAATTTGAAAGCTAACTAGACTTTATTTATTTACAATGCGAGACCATAAACTGTACAGTAAGTCATGTATTGAAAACATATTTATTTTATGGATTGTGGTGCTGAAGATCACAGCCGATTGTACCTACACTAGAATATTTTTTTAGGAAAAACATTGCACTTAAATGGCACAATATGCAGTATGTTTCCTATATTTTACTTTAACAGACAAAGTACAATTGACCCAAGACTACCTCCATGATAAAACAGCTGCTGTGTATTTTGAATTTAATCTTACAAGCGTACATTTACATGTATAGTGCACAATCAAGCTCTATAACTTGTGTTACATAAACATCTTATGTTTAAAAATGACCATTAATCAATGAAACAAAATATCCTTTTGTTGTGTATTCTAACTGTTCCAAAAGCCTTGCCTAAAAATAAATCCAGTCTTGTCTTGTTTGTAAAATATATATATATATATAACATTTGCATCGCAGAAGACTGGATTATGAAATCTACGTTTGATATTTTCATTATGCGTGCAATTGGTGCTTATATTTTTGTTGTGTAGCCTACAGTGCACTTGTACCTTGCCATCAACAGAATTTCATTCTCAATTGTTTCTTATTTATATATCTGGATGGTAATAGTTGTATGTATTGTTATGCAATGTTGTATGAGCTGCTGCCTTAAATATGTTGCACTGTGATAAAAAATAAGCCACAGTATTTTCTGTAACATTGTTAATATTTGAATAAAAATTATGTGTATATACTGCCATATTTATCACTGAAATATTTGATGTATTCTGTTGCTTTTTCATCGTTTATGGTATCATGTTATAAGCATGTTGTACTGTAATCACCTTAACTGAGCTCTTGTTGTAAACTTCATAGTAATTATACAGGTACAATTCAAATTAAGTGCTTTGCTCAATATTTCCACACTACAGATTTTTTTTTACATAATACAATGATTATACTGAAATCTTTGTCAGAGTAGTTGTTTGAATCAAGGTTTTAATTTGAGTTAATAAGAAAACCGATTTGCTTAAACCCACCACTGTGTAAGCATACGTCAGTTGGCAATTGTATAAAGCTCATTTAGACTTTAACCTTTAGGCAAAGTCAGTTCTGTTAAAAACAAACATTTCTGTGAAGGTGGTATCTCCTTCTGAAAAAACATGACAAAATAAATCAATGACAGACTGGGCAGCTACCACAGACATCCATTCATACTAATATAAAGGTCTGAGAGAAAACCCATGCTAGGTTAATGGCATCTTGAGGTCTGCCTCTTTTCATACTGTGGAGCAAAATGTGGAGCAAAATGACAGAAACACATTACTGTGTGGGCACAGTCCTCTCACAATGTCCAATGAAACTGAAAGCCACAAATACGAACCTTAGTGTATAAAGATCAGAAATTTAGTTTTGATAAATTGAGCTTCAGTTCTACTGATCAGCATTAATATATTGTGCGGTGTACTGTACTTTGGCGTGACAGTCTATTTGAGTAAATCTTAACTTCACATTCTTCAAGCTGTTTAACTTTATCGTTCAACATTCCAGTAAAATTCCAACCAGAACCTACAGATATTTCAAGCTGTTAATAATACATGCTTTATCATGACAAAGCATTTTTTTAATGATTCTCCTGTCCAGTGCTCCACTGTGACATATAGGAGACAATGGCTACTCCTAAAAGCAGATATTGTTTATTATAGAAAAACCTATTTACTGTAAACAGCCACACACACATTTGGGTATTCCATTGTTTGAAGGGTATTTTCTCCTGGAATTGTATATGCTTTCTGAAGGTGTTTGCTGAATACATATAAGTTGACACGACTTCATAATAGTCTGTGAAAACCTTACTTCTTTGCAGCTGCAAGGGGTTCTCTTCCTGCGCAGGTGTTTGACGTTGGAGACTCATGCAGATGCGTTTACAATATATGACGTATCGATCACTACAGAACAAAGCAAGATTGATGTAGCTGTGTTTTCAGTACAGACATAAATTAATTAAGAATACTGGCACAATATCATAATGTGGTATCCTAATGCTTCTGAAGGTAACACATCACAATGTTGGTTAGTTTACTTTAAATCACAAGAGATGGAGGAAATCTCCATATCAACAATGATTCTCTAATATAAGTAGTAAGGATTAGCCTTACATGAGCAACAGCAAAATGTGTGTGGCTTTTTTGTGTGTGTAGTTTTTCAGCTTTCATCTGCTTACTGCATGTCTTCTGACCTCTTTTTCATCATCAGGACTGAAGATGACAGCTGCAATGGTCATGTTGTTCCCAATCTAGAATAAAAAAAACAAAAATAAACACTAGTCCCTCTCTTTTCTTGGTTTCTGATATTATGGACTAGCTTCTGTTATCAGAAAGGTTACCTCCACCTCCATGTTTGGCATGACACGGATAGGTCTGACACAGTTAGGTCAGCTCACCCTCCCAGCTCACAGGTCAGACCAACTACATTCTGTACGTCTGGCCTGGGAAGGTTAGAGACTGGCTTCATTGCTCTGTATGATTCCTAACTGGCTTTCAGTGATGTGTTTCTACCAAAGGGCTCTTCTGTCTCTGAGAAAAAGTAGTTTTTCATTTGAGTTGTGTGTAACGTGAAAGAAAAGGATGGTAGAGTTTCTCTCTGATAACGAGGTAAGTCACTCACATCTGGGTGCTGGGTTTCCCTGGAGATGGCCTGCTCATTACGTCGGTAGGATCACTTGCATGCTCCTGTTTCTAGGTTGTAGTTGGATTACAGACACCTCAGCCGTGTCAAATCACATTGAGATTCACCACAGAGACAGGAACTAACTGCTCATTTGGAACTTCTGCACAAGCAAGGCATTAGGTATGCTATCTGTCTATCTATCTGGTTGTCTACAACCTGACCTTTCGACACGGTAAAAAAAAAGAAAGCGGTGCTTTCATAATGACATGCTAAGGGGCCTGGAAAGCATCATTTGATTTATGTCCCACAAGGCTTTTTACCATAACATACATCTCGTGTACTGTCGAAAATATGCCAGGTAAAATATGTACGGAGTGAAATTACTACATCAATGTTATCCTTGGGTCTACCTCATTGATCATCATTGACTTTTCTGACCCTGAACATATACTATAAGCGCTCAGTGCTACGCTGCCTGCTTTTGGACGTCATAGGTCAAATGAAAAAAAACTGTCGCACGAACATTGGATCTGTTTGCAGTGTAGTTAGTATTCAAACCAGAAAGCGACGGACCAAATACCTGTGAAACACACATTGGAGGAGGTGAGTGAATATGAGTATGTTGCAGCATTCCACCTGTCTCCTGACCACCTCCGTGGAGACGCCTTCAAGGTTCAGCAGCTTCTCTTTCTAGTCTGGTTCCTTTGTAAGGTGGAATGAATGTGCACAGTGCTGCTCCACAACGTTTGCCAAGGTCCTCATGACATGTCATGCTCATGTCCACGTAGACCTCCATCCTGATCCAGCAAGTGGGTAGGTGTATTTTGTCCTCATTACAAACATTCCACAAGATGGCTGGATGAGTGCTAAACCAGGCCAGTGTAATAAGAGCACCGTGGTGAATGTCGATAAATCGAGAGGAGCCCCCAAGGTACGTTGTGTAATATCCGGTGGGGCACCATTTAATCTTCTGCCCCGACGAACACGTTTATGATTTCTTCATGGACACAGGATTAACTCTCTCTCCTTTAGAGGACATGTTGGAGGTTTTTTATTTATTTTCAAAAGAGAAGCCTCTGAATTAAGGCTGGATCTTCTGTCTACAAAAGACACTTCAGAATATTGGATCCTTCAGTTCTGTCACTCAACCTGACTCCACAGTCTAACTCAGTCTAGCTAGGGGTAGGTGCTCATAGGTATTTGGGTCCTCGCATAAAAGGGCACCTAACATTTAACAATTTGTTAAAGAGGCCTGATACAACAATAGACATTTGTAATTGAGGGTGCCTTCTGGTGATATACTTAATTGATTGTCACAAAATCAAGGATAACCAGTGCACTCTTGGTACTTTTATAGTTGTAATGCTTGTACTGTTATTGCATGTTAAGTAATACTGATCTAAGTACTGTCTGAGTTTTATATTTAATTTAGGAAGGGAGTTTGGACTCTTTTGTTATACATGTTCCCAGCCTTCTGCCTTTCTTGTTACATAACCTTTTTCAAAGTGGTTCACTCTCAAAAAAGAAGAAAAAAAAGCTTTCACAGAAGCACATTGTCGCTTAGTTCCACCAGACTACGCAAGACAACTCATTTCTAATTAAAAGGACTTGCCCACATGGTCTGCACACCTTACAAATTGAAATTCACTACATGTACTGTACTACTGCAAAGTTAGTAGGAAATAGATTTGTCAGAACATCGCTTCAAAACCTTTTTTGCGAGTGATTACTGTAGTATTCTTTTCAATGTTATGTACAGTATATAGTACCATGTGGTTACACAACATTGCCATCCCCATGTAGGCCTATCATTTACAAAACACCACCACACATTATACCACACCTTATAATGTAGAAAAATATGTTTTATAACAGCAAACACTCTAATACTCCTGCTGTGGGTTCAGTTAGTAATTTAAAGCATTCTAATCATGACAAATACTCAAAACCTTTTCAACGTTGAATTTCAGTTGAGATTTAGCATCTTCTGTTTGCTTCCTGAAAGCAAGCAATTCTGATATTACTACGTAGTACACCCACAATCACATAATACAATACAATGAAGTCCCTTATCGTGAGTGACACCATAAATCACACAATATCTCTAAATTATTCTTGTTTACGGCAGTGGAATTTACTTAATCAAAAACAAGGACAATTTGGCCAAAGGCAATACAGTAAATGTGTCTACATGAATTCCAAGTACATGCAAGTACTAACACACGAGGAATGTTCACAAAGCTGCACAGGCTTTATTGCGCGTCTAAACTGTTTCTCTGGGCCCTGGAGGAACAGTTAACGAGGCAAATGAGGATTAATCAGTCTAACCCCAGACTTTGTAAGCTCATGCTGAGCTTGGAGCCAGGATCAAAGACAAGGTCTTGAGCCCGGTTTTGTGGGGCTCCAGCTTGGCCTTCTAAATCAGGAAGTGAACCTAAACTAAACACTGAACACTGGCTGCATCTACGCTCCTCTATCCCAAGCTCTTACAGGCAGGATCGGTAAGTAGGCTGAGACTCACTTTTTGTTATATTTGCTGAAATAAAGTTCACATCCTGATGGCAACATATACATCCAAAGGTTTGACAGTAACATTTTATAAATCTGATATCTGTGGGCATCTCAGAAACGCAATAAATACGATCATTGTAATCAGACCGAATTTACGGAACGTAATGATTAGACGGCATTTTGACCGAATGCAATGACTGGGCGGGCTACTTGTCTGCATTCTACCTACCTCACGGCAGTAGTCAGGCCGAGCGTTCATGTGTGTTGGAGGAGTGGCTTTGAAGGGAGGGGGTGGGTCATTTGGGTTTAAATCCGTTCGAACTCAAGCCATAATTGCTAGGTCCAGTTTGATTGATACCATTAGTTTGCGCACCACTGTCACTCTGCAGAACACACCAGAATTACGCCTATGTATAGCTTTTAGAGTGGTGAATCGAAGGCCCTACAGTCTAAAGACAATAGGAGGGGCGGGATGTACTCTGAGGTTACATTAGGTGTCATTGTAATTAAGCCTAGTAAATGCACAGCAGTGTGTGTGTGTGTGTGTGTGTATGAGTGTGTGTGTGTGTGTGTGTGTGTGTGTGTGTGTGTGTGTGTCAGTGTACAGTTTATGTTTGACAGTCTGAGAGATGCTCTGAAATTGCAAATATCATGTTTGCCTTTGGACTCCTCCAGCTGTTTGGCAAGGAAAAACAAACAACAGCTTTAACGGGTAGGAAAGGCTGAATTTCCTTCTAGAACCATCTACAGTATAAACATTACGTTTACTATACTGTACCATATAGAAGAGAGCGACAAACTCATGTCAAATCGTTCACAAATACAATTTCCCTCACTAACTCTATTTAAGGCCGTTAGCAGTCATTAAGAACATATCCCATTTGTAATCCGACTCGAAATGTCCAAAAATGTGGCCTACACAAGATATGATTTTCAATATAGGGATAAAACAGAAGCAGTCGTCTGTGAGGCAGACTGCTCCAGCATCACGGTATATAAGCCTGTGGGTCACTAACCGAAACCCTTTAACCTATGATTTAGACTGCACCAGGGTAGAGAAGGGCAGGAATATTACACCAGTCCACCTGGAAGATCAACCTTTCCCATAACACCAGAGAGTCTCAGAAGCTGCCACTGGGATGGGAAGTGATCCCTACAAAGTGAGCCGATAAGCTTCAGGTCGAGTAACAGACGGAGTGAGTTAGCTAAACTGAACGGACTAGGATTGTTTTGAGTTCCTTAAAATCAGTTGAGAATGAACCCAGCTCACCTAACATGACTTTAAAAGGAAATAAACTCACTGACAGAACTAAAACGAGAACATTGCGCTTTGTTTCTCTGGACTAATAAGGTATGTGAGAAAGTTAGAATCTTAGAGCCCCATAATAACCCTCCTATACATTGACACAGACCTTAATGATCTATATTGATTGCACTTGCTCACTGCTTGTTACTGTAGACAAGCGTTTTTTCTTGTTGTTGTGCTAAGTGCAGCATGTATGCTACTGGAGAGCCGGGACTACAAAATCCTTTGATTGAGTTTCATGAATATTCTGAACAGGTCTGAGAGTTGACTGATTTGAATATTAAATAACACATTCATAGGAGTCACTACTCCTTCTGGGATGAAGCTGTGTGCTCAATCTACTGCTAATCCTGAACCTATCCCCATATTTGAATATATGAGAGTATTTTGAAGTCTCACAGTGTTTATGATATTTCATTTATGTTAATCTGAACAAACACACTGCTTATTTCTATATGTATGTAAATATATACTGTATGTGTGTGCATCATTGTCAGTTAAACTTATTTCCACAAATGTAGTTGTTTAACATTTGTTTTCCATGTGAAGGTTATAGGAACATAACACACAGGTTGATCTAGACTTTACAGTATGTCATTTTGTCTGTATGTCAAGGAAATATTTTAGTTTTTCTGCAAGGAGGTTAACTCAGGTGATGGTTTGTAAACCAAAAAAGGATTAAGCTAAATGCCTTAGTCAGATGCATATCCCTTCTCAACAAATTGAGTCAGATCTGGTCTAATGGACTCAATAAGTAGTCCTTGCACTAACATTGCCAGTTATCATTTATATTCAGTTAGCCGTTTTGCTGTTGGCCACAAACTGCAACACTTAGCTCCAAACAGGATCTCATGGTGGGAAAATATCACCTAGACTGTAAGCCATGTGACTGCAGTTGATCTTCGGTCACAATTGGACATGATTCCAATTAAACTAAAGAAACTTCCACCTTGACATAGTATAAGACTTACACTTTTATTGAAGTTACATACACCTAATGTGTGGTGCACCGGCAGTATTTTCAGTCTGGAGACCAGCTGGCCTACTTCATAGTGGACAACATATAGAGTATTCATTGACAGTCACAAAGATGATCAAAGACACTCAACTGTCACAAAGACACTCAAATATATACACGCTAGCTAGCTTGCTTTTAATATTTCAGTACTGTAACGCTCATCCTATCTGTTTGCTAAAAGTCATCTGGACTCAATTGATGCTATGTTTATTTGGTGTGCTTACGCTCTTGTCAAAGATTCATTTTTAATTAGAGCTATTCAAACATACAAAGTAAGTTGTATGTTTTTTCTTCTCTGCTCCTGATTAGACAAATAATGGATCAAAACACAGCACACTCTGTGAATGTTTTTTGTTTTCCAAGCAATTGACTTCTGTAGCCTTCTATACAGTACTGTAGTGTCATATTGTGTCCACATTACATAAGCATGTTCAGCAAATATCCCTCCATGAGAAAGTTGAGAACATATTGATTTTTTTGTGGAAGTGTGCTATCACTTTGCCAGTGCCCCATCAATGATTTGCATAGCTGTGTATGCAAGGTTATCCAAAACTTTGAATCAATATGATAAATACATTCAAATATACAGTTCTGTAAATGTCAGACAATAAAATGCCTGGAAGTCTTTAAGTAGTTATGAAATGAAGTGACCTTTTAGATGATGGTTTGACTTTTCTCATTTAAACAGAATTTTTGTATTATCATTCAAATTGTGGATAAAGGTTGTAGACCACAATGGCGTGTAGATATCACTCCATGGAATACTTATTTTACTAAAATACTTTGCATCATACATCATAGATAAGATGGTACAAAGTGAAGGCTACCCTGAATGAGCAGTAGGAACCCCCCCCCCAAAAGAAATATATCTAACTAATTGTAATTTATTACATTAGTTTGATAAATTATGTTCATGCAGCAACACTGAGTTATAATCTTTTTTTTCAGGAAAATATGTCAAAGTACTTTACACATTTAATGGGAGGTTGTTGACAAAACACAAAATCCTTAGCAACAAGGACAAGCCTATTAACAGAAGTAAGAACGACGTAAAGCTCCGAAACGTTCCCTCGCAATTGATGGCGTGTCAGCAGATGAGATGCATTTTGCATTTCAATGAATGAAACCTCTGGGATGTTCGGGTCTGCAGAAGCTGAGCTTTTCCGACCTATTAACCATGTGACTCATGATACAGTCATCAAAGAGACAGTGCGTGAGCTCTTCATGCATTCAATTTCCTCACATCAAATGTACGTCAGCACTCAGCAAGTATCCAATGCAAGCATGTGTGTGCTTGTGCTTTATTTATGTATTTGTACTCGATGTTTTTAACGTGCCAGTTTCTTACATGATCATTATCCTTTTATGGACAGTATGGATTATCTTGTTGGAATGGAGATTAATCCATCTACATAAACGTTGCTTTTTTTGGAACAGTGTCCTACTGTAGACAATGCTTCTGTAGACAATGCTTCTGTGTGTTATGAATTATTTCTCTACAATCTAGGAAGGGATTCCTGTATAAAATCCTGTCTTTATGTCCTGTACAACTGACTGGTTATACAATTTTGTGCAACGATCCCAAGATTTTAAATATGAATACTGTCTTAAATGTATTTGTGCGGCAGTATAAAAGTGTAAAGTTGCAAACATTTTAGTCTTTTCCTTAGTTTTAATTATTTCTCAAAGTATTTTTGCTTTACCTTTAACTTGATCAAATCTGTGTCTTTTGCACAGTACTGTGGCTGATACTGTTCAAAATGAGAACCGAGTGCATACTGATAGTGCTTGCTCAGTAGGATACGTGAAGACCATTAACAAGTGTCTGGGAAGCTCTCCTGCTGAAACACATGACTGGAATAATGACTGGCACTAACCTGAATCTGAGCCAAAGCAACCTCACAGCCAAGCCTCTCTAGAAATCATTGTTCCCTCCCTGTGTGAAATCATTTGTCCCTGCTCCTTTTTACCACTTCAGGTATTGTAATACAAGCTAGAAAGAGACATTTACAATCAGTCCAGGATTTGGTCAAGGCACTTCTGCAAAGGAAAGTCTTTTTAAATAGCATCCTTTTTTTTACACATTGTGTCTGTGGAAGACGGTTGGTGGGTGAATTAGAATATAATCACTGCAGTGGTCTGTAGAGTTAGCCACGGGTGGGACAGTCACCACTGTGGAGCAATCTGTACCTCTCCAGACAGTGTCATAACACCAGTAACACACAGTACCCCGGATCCCACAAGTCACCTTGAGGTCAAACATACAATTTGATGTCCCTGTACAATGTCTACGACAGAATCTAAAATGTTACTAGTAAAGCATATAAACTTCAGTTCAAGGATTCAATGTTTGAGAGCACAGCGGCCTCTTTTCAAGTGTTTTGGCATCATACCCAATGATGCCCAAACTACATTGGGTATAGTAATTAAAGCCTTGTGTACTTTAGCAAGGTTTCATACTGTTGAGCATTGTTTGTTCCACGTATCTCTTTCTGGGAATCCATTTTCCCCTCAGTCTGTTCTCCCACTCAAATAATTGACAATTGGACATGTGAACCAGAGGTGGGGAGGACTGAGCCCAGCCACATCCCTTGAGGTTTGCTGATGCATTCTGGCCATTCATTATGTTCCTCTCTGTTTGTTAGCCTCCCACTGAGTGTGAGGGTGCAGCTGAATCTCCTGCAATAGCACACCACCGCGCACAGCCACCCCCCCACCCACATACACACAAACACACACAGACACACGTACACACACAACTAATGGTTCTAGCTACTCTGCAAATGTGGGATGGTGTAGTAGCTGGAGTGAGCGTGGGACTTGAAAAGGTCAAGAGCCTGCTCGAGTGAAAGCCTTTTTAGCACCCATGACAATTAAGCAATTTAACCATTATGACGTCCGACTGGATCAAAAAGTCAGTTGATCTCAGAACATTTTCTAAGCAGGTCAAGAGGTTTAAAAAACATAATTGAAAAGTTCCCGACCTGCCATAGTACACAATGTCAAAACACATATTTTACCTCCTAATTTATGTCAAATTATCAGATTAGGAATTAATTCAGAGTCAAGCTAAATTGGTGATAATATTTGTGTGTCATCCTCAAACAAGCATACATATCACTGTGATTGAAAGGTGAAATAATTTTGAAAGTATATGAATGCTTGTGACGCCCACCTAAATAATAATCTTGTTTTGGATTACCAACATGAAAAACAATAAATTCCCATCTCCCCTTCTTGCTCACACCTCTAATTCCCTCCCTTTCCCCCTGAATGTGATGCTTCAACTCCACCTCTTAGACCAGCAGGGAATCTCAGGCAGATGCAATGACCTGTGCCAACATGTGCAAGGGGGCTGGGACGTGGGCAGGAGGACACAGCTCTCCCTGAGACGATAGAGAGCAGAGTGGTGAAGACTGCCCCCTGAGAGGTCAATCTTCCGTGGGCAGATTGGAGCATGGTTATGTCATTACTGCCAGCCTGTATGCTGCCAAACCCTCTCACCTCCACTTAGCCAACCCTCCACCCTGCTGGACCGGCTGAACTCAGGGTTTCATCAGCTTCGTGGGCTTTATATCCTGGTTTTTGAAGTTGAGTCAGGGAGGTTTTGTGGAGCCTTGAAGTTTTCAAGTAAACTATCTCACTCAGATAATAGCTCAATCCAAAATGTCAATCGATTAGAAGATGACAAATGTCTATTGAATAAAGGTGAGTTTTTACCATCTAATTTCCGTTCAATTCATTGCTGAAAGGTAATCTACTCAGTGTGAGGTTGTGAAATGTATGAATATCAACAAAGGCATCTTGTTTTTGTAGTCTTTATCTCATTTTCTGTATGTGGTCGTTAGTCTTAATCAATCCTTGTTGAAAATAATATTGGTTCAGATCTTAGACCTTTTTGTAAATTCAGAATTTCACCATTAATTGATTGGAATATGTGAATGGCAGTGTCCTCATTCTACTCATTGTTTATCATGCCCTTAAACTTCCTTCTATTCACATAGAGGAACGAGGAACTTTGGGGCTAGATTACATTCTATCATGAGATATCTAGTCAGACTAATTTATTAAACTGATGCAAACACAGGTTTTTTTACTCTGAAATTCTGCGTGCACTAACACAGCCCTGGTAGTTGGCACATTTCAGTGTGATGCTACGGGCCAATTATTGAGATCTTCATTGGGATTTCCATCTAATTACCTAATGTGTTTTTGTTGTCTCTATATGCTTGCACCTGGGTGGTTGCTATGTTATTCTGCAGTTGTGGTGAAAGGAGTAAGACGAAAACCACATTTTCAAAATAGAGAGAGGTTGGTAGCTTGACAGATTACACTGTGACACTGACCCTTTACAGTGAACCAACCTTACTGAGAAGAACAAAACAGCCTGAATTTACAACAATGAAGAGAGTACTTCAAGTGTGATGAGGGCTCCGCCTTCCACACCTTGATCGCTTCCTAAATCCTGCGTCTAGTTCTGGTTTGACACCCCTTTATTAGAAGATGTTTTGAGTTCTGACAGGTGGTCCAATAGAAAACAAGAACAACGTTGAATAAGAAAAGGTACAAACACTCCAGGTGGCTTCGCCGCTTCGCGGCTTGGCCACCAAATATATAATAACATATGCAGTGATGGGAACCATAGAGAAAATATAAATACAATCCTCCACATCAATTATTTCCTGTATACAGTATTAGGTATCAGCCCTGTATCCTGTATATATGTCTTAGTGTGTACAACAAACACAACATTAGATACAGTGATCCATCATGTCCTAAGCCAATTTGTTGAATTTTTTCTTCACCGCTCTCATATTCCAAAGTGTATGAGAAAGAGGGATAAATCGTAACCTTTGTGAAATATTTTAATTAGTTAAAGTAAATGTTCATGTCCTGGTATCCGGCCTTGATTGCCTATCTGTAGATGTGTAAACCAACCTCTTGAACTAAAAAAACCTATTCAGATAATAGCGGCTCCCTGCAAATGAAAATAAGCCTGTTTTTACAGAGAGAGTTGCTGCGTTCTGTACATCTCATTAATCAGGAGATAATTAGGCTTAGTAGTGCAATCATAATGTCACCAACACAACTTTGAACTATTGTACAGTGCTGTGCACGTACTGTGTAGCCCAGTGATGTAAATTCAGTTATAAAAACATTACCATTAAAAGCAATATTTGCAGCAGTTTCTGTGTTCTATTCATTTCTCTGTTTCATTCAAAAATAAAAACTCTAATGGGTAACCTCAGTTTTGTACTGTAGTCATGGTAATATGTTCTATTGGTAAATGCACTCGTTCCTCAAACCAATGTATTCATGAGTGCACTAGGGCCTTATTATTTGTTATCTTATTTGTTTTAACCACTGTTCTATTAAAATATAGCACTGTCTCTTGGTAGGACGTGCCTTACA